>VDFB02303375.1:0-23711 GCA_007258455.2 Sequoia sempervirens
ATCTATGGATTTTGGGTTAGTATGTTTGTTGCTGCAATTTTTTGTTATGAAAGAGCTCAAAACTATCACCATTCCCCAAAGCACATATAATTGGAAGAACAACACAAAGAGAGTGGAAATGAAAGAAAAAGACAAGTCCATTTTGGGTCAACATGGAAGAGACATTGTGGTCTCAACACTTTGCATTGTCCCTCAAAAGGAGAAACACAAGCGAAAAGAAAAGAAAAAGGAAAAAGAAAAGGAAAATCTTCTGGGTCAACATGAAGGAGACATTTCAGTCTCAATGCCTTGTGTCATCCTCAAAAAGAAAACACAAGAAAAAATGATAGAGAAAAAGGACCTTTTGAGTCAACATGGAAGAGATATAGGGCATCACATCACTTTGCGTCATCCCCAAAAGGAAAACATAAAACAAAAAGGAAAAAAGGAAAGAGACCTTTTGGGTCAACATGGAAGAGACTTGGGGCATCTCAATGCTTTCTGTCGTCCCCAAAAGGAAAACCAAAAAAAAAAAGGCAAAAAAAATGCAATGTACAATAGATAGAAGAATAGAGGTACAAATAGAGGAAGTGTACAAAGAGAGAGAACATCAAACACATGATATGGGGGAACACTATATGTACATAAAACAAATGAAAATGTAAAGGGAGCTAGTAAGGAAAATTTAAGTCAACCATTAACTGAGGTATTGGATTCTCTATCTTGATTAGTACAAGTGGAAGGGAAATAATGTAGTTAAGAGACAAGAACAAATGCATTACTAGGATAAGGCTAACAATTTCTTTCCCTCGCAGAATGTAATGCCAAAATGAGCCAAGAAAAGTGATGGGATGAATCATGCAAGAGTGAGAATGGAAAATTCTATAACTTTCAAATGATAAGAGGGATTTAGTTCTTAAGGGATGATGGGAAAGCATTCAATATCAATGAAGTGATACTTGTTCAAAAAGTCATCCAATGTTCGGCATTCTTCAATCCGTTGTCCAAGAACACAATGATATTTTCAAAATGGTATGTTAGAATCTTTGGTATGGATAACCAACCTATTCATAGGTGGTAAGAGTATAAGGCCTTTGTTTAAAATTAGTTGAAGTCTCCTTTCACATTCAGGTGGAGGACGTGTAGGAAACTTGAGTTTTTTCAATTTGTAAGGTCATTTTCATTTGCTAGACTCTCCTATATGTTTAGTTGTTGTATCACAACCTTGTTTTCTTAATATAATAAATCCCTATCCATAGGTTTCTTCAAGGTTTATGGGAGTGTTTGTGACTTTGTTGTCGTAAAATGGTTGTGGAGGTGCTTGTTGAGAGGAACTAGGTCCACCTGATGGAGGGAACTTAGGTCCTTCGGTTGTTTCAAGGTGAAGATAACCAAATGTATAAGAGGGTGCAACAGTAGGGAGAGTTTGTGACCTCATGGATGGGTAAAAGGCCGCATTGGCTTCAACGTTATCAAGACATTTGTTGGAGAACTTATTCATGCTATCGTCATCTTCTCCAATGATGTCTACATCACGAGGAGGACAATCATGAGGAGTTGGAGGAGCATGAATAGGCTCAAGATCATCAGGATCATAGCCAAAGGTGCAATTGGACATGTCTACTAAGGATTTCAAGGCATTCCAAATCTTATCAAATGACAAGGCCATGATGCAAGAGAAATGAAATGTAAGAAATAGTAAATCTAAAAAGTCTGATAGAGTATAGAGACAAAAAATAGAATTATAGAAAATTCCCAGAAATTACCAGAAAATGCAAAGCAAAATATGCAAGAGGACTAAGTTACCAAAGGTGGCAATTTAGTCCTACTGATGAATTTTTTGTGTTTTTACAAAAAAAATTAATGCAATTCTATATCTTTTAGATGCACAAATGAAACTACACTATGTAAATGCAAACTTTTTGTGTTTTTCAATGCAAAAATGATGCAAGAGTGCAAGCTCATATGAACTTTTTCACTAATGCAATTGAAAACTCTAGGATTCACTTTAACCAATGCAAGATGAAATGCAAGTGAAACCAAGTATGCTCTTGAAAATTAGAAAGGAATAATGTTCAAAAGAAGCAAGTTCACCAAAATGTAAACAATGATTTTGGTTTTAACCCTCACAATGCTTTGCTCCTCCTAGAATTTTTCACCTAAAAGGAGAAAGGGGATTGGATGGGTGACAAAAATGCAAGGGTTTACACTCAAAGTCAAATTTTAATGAGATATATTATACCTAGTTAAGATTTCCTAATACTCTGATTTGAAATTGAAGTGGTCTAATGATGCAAAACTATGAAAATGTAAGCTTCTAGAAAACATAATGTGATATGTAGAAATGCCTAAGAATATGACTAAATGATGAAATAACAGAAAAAAATGAAAGAGATGCACCTGGAATCAAAATTTTGATGTTGGAAGATTCTAGAATCCTAAAAAAATTGACTAGAATGTTGTCTAGGACACTTAGGCCAGTTTGGGCGACTTAGTCCAAGTTTCAGAAAACATTTCCAGAATGGGAATCTGTCAAATGGGTATCTAGAAATGTCAAAATCAGTTATCAAGCCTAGAAGTAGGACTAATTTGCCCCTAGTGGTGACTTAGTCCTGCAAATTTTAGGAAATTTGAGACAAAATATTGTAGTCTCAGGTCTGCACTTCCTTTCCTGACAAATGTCCATACTTAATTCTATAGGAAATAGGGAAAAAAGTCTCTCCAAGCTTGAAATAAGGTGATGTTGACTTGATTGACTTTATGCACTTTTTGATCACTTTTCAACACCCATTGCTTGACAAATCTACATACAAAAGTCACATGCAAAATGGGAAAAATGGCTGAGGGTTAGAGAATAGGGGTTTGCCTTGGTCAAACCCCACTTTGGTAATAACACCCTAAACAATGAAATGAAATGAAAAGAGAGTGATAAATAGATAACATGCAAATGTCATAAACTTACCACACCATTGATGCTCAAATCTGAAGATGTGCAATGAATAACTCCAATAGCTTGACTTGATAATGCTTGATTTGCTTGAATGCTTAATGAGTGCAAGAGATTGTATGTGATTTGGAGATAGATGATTGTAGAAGATAGGAGCTCTAAAATGAGGTGAAAAATCCTTATTTATACTTTATTTTACTAAAATTTCCTGAAAGTAACACATCACAGGTGGACCTTAAGGGTTAGAGGACAAAATCCCGCTAGAAATTTAAAATAATTTTGAGTTTTGTGCCAAAAAGGACTAAGTCACCCCTATGGGCGACTTGGTCCCACTTAAGCAAATTAAGTGGGTGTCGGGAATTTCAGGGCATTAAAAGTTGTCCAACGGGAATATCCTTAACACACTTGAAAATGGTCAGAAAGTGTATTAAGGGGTCATTTAGACATGAGAAAGGGTTGAATTAGTGAAATTAAGCCTAGAAAACTGTGAAATCTTGTTACAAGACTTTACAACACTTAAAAATAGGACTTAATAGGTGATAAAAAGGTAATTTTTAGGTGAATTATAATGAGCAAAGTCTAGAAAAGTGTAGAAATGTTTTACAACACTTTAAAATACATCATAGTTTGAATTTTTAAGCCCTAATGTGAATGTTTTGACCAAATTACAACATTATTCCTAGGAAAAATCAAGCCAAAGCCCATTAGAAAGACTCAAGTGAGCATAAAAATGTCAACTATATATTTCTTGGTGACATAGAAGTGACACCACACCATAAGTTGCTACAGATGTTGATTGTTGGATGCCTTGATTGCTTGACAGGCCTACAAAAGGTTGGTTCCCAAAACATAATAGATTGTTGTAGCTAGTATATAGAGGTTAACTCAATATATCTTCATATTTTGGCATGAGTGATCATAATAGCTTCTTGCAAATAATTATCTTCATTCTTCTTGATGCCTTGCAAGCTTGATCTTGATTGATGAAATCATTGTAATAATACTACTAATTCTACCCTTGAATCTACTTTGACTGGTTAGATTTTACAATCTTTAATTTTCTCTCCAAAATCGCTAACTCTTGTTAGAATTAAAATGATAAAAATGACTTGTATTTATATGCAATTCTTTAATTTATCTCTAATCAATTATTGATAGATGACAAGTAAAATTATTATTTTAAATATTAAAATTTTGACATTGACATATTCCAATTGGGGCCAAAATAGGCTGAACAAAGGCAATGGGAACCATAGTCTGGACAAGGGTGTTGAGTGCCCTAGTCTAGGCCTATTTTTGGCCTTTTTGCATTGTTCAATAAATAATAATTATTAATTTCCAATTTCATTTTAATTTCCCAAAAATGATAATAAACAGGAAAATTATAAGCACAATTAGGTCCTAGCAAATAGGGGAAGCTAAACCTAGTGTGAAATTGTCAAGGGTGACAATTTTTTATTCTAAATTTAGGCCCCACTTTAGTGAGAGTGTGAAATTACACTCAGAATCACACTAAAGTAAGAATAAGTCAAGAAGGGTTTAATTATCCAAACATTGAAGAGATAGGATTACATCAAATCTAGGGGATGCACTAGCCCCTAGGTTCAAGGTCCTATTGAAAAACAATGTAAGGAAAAAGGAACACACATGAGCTGCATGCAACATGACAAACATGAAGCATACATAACAAAGGAATAAAACATAATGAAGACACAAAGAAAATATAAGACAATACATGAAGAAAACACATGAAAGACACAAGAAAAACACATTACCATACACAAAGTAAACATGCCAAAGACACAAAGAAAACACATAATCAACACAATGCAAATATGATAAAAATAAAACATAAACACAAGGTTAGTACTAAAAAGGATTTGAGTCAATAAGGTAAAGAGAACTTAGTCTTAAATTTGTCTCAAATACCAAAAGTCATATATCAAATTTGTTAGTGAAAATGGTGCTCTTCATAAGGATTAGTAAGCTATGTTATGCCAAATCAGTCATGAAACACATGGCCTCATTGACAAAAAAGGTTTGTTATGCTAGGTAGCCATATAAAAAGATGTTCAAGTTCATGAATCAATTATGCCAAATGCATGGACTATTTTTCTAATCACACTTCAAGGAGCGCACAATTTTTTAACATCATAGGGGATGAGTTGATAACCATGCCTCAAGGGGCATTATAAACAACACCACCACCAAAGGGGTATGTCAATAAGTAAAATATCACAAGACACCAATGAAATGGATATGGTGATATGCCCCCCCTTAAAATGCCAACAAACTTGCTATGTTGGTATTTTAAGGAAAATGAAATGGGAAGAGGGGATCCTTGAAAAGAATACACACCTCCCAAAACTAGTTATCCTTGCCACCCAAGTGCAAAGACAACGATACAAGAGACTATCATGTTGCTATCATAGAAATAAATACGGTTGCACACAAGAATGTACCAACATGAATGGAAATGAGAAAACATATGAAGCTACAAAAGCCACATAGTGATAAGCAACACCATAGAAAAGAAATCATTATTATTTAGAATGATTAGGTGCATCAACACATGGAAGAGCACCACAATCACTAAGTTTTTGTATTTTATTACTCAAGGCCTAACATTCATTAGTGAAATGACCATGCACTCAATGATATGCACAAAAAAGAGTTATTTTTATAATATTTATTGCATGTTGGAGAAAGAGTAATCAAGCAAGATTTGAGAAGCCTCAACAAAATATGCTCTTTCTTTGATAAAGGTGTAGGAGATAAATTTTTCTCTTGTGAAGAAAATATTGCTCACTTAACACATGATGTTTTAAATATAGTAGATGATGGTGGATGAGATGTAGATGAAGAAGTAGATTGGAAACATAAACCCATTTTTCAAAGGTACAATGTAGACTTCACATGATCCTTAACTCCTTGTTTCATGTTTTCATTATATCCACTTTTAGAAAAGAATTTTAAATCCAAGCCCATAACACTTTTCCAACTCAAATGGAGAAATATTATTTGCATGCTTATGAGAATAATTGATTATTTCACAAGAATGCAAATCCTTTTTAGATATCCATCACCATCATTGGATGATATTTTTGGATTTGTTGATGTAGAACAAGTTTGAGCACATGAAACACAAGACTCCTTAGGTTGAGATTGTGATATTTTACCTTTTCCTACAAAGGAATGTGTAAAATCTAATGAAATCCAATCAAGAATTTTATTTGAAAAGAGAACCATATTGGGATCATAATTTGCAATTTGAGAAGAGGAATCACAAGACTATGTTGGAACAATCTAACTCTATAGTTTTTGATGGTGAGATTTTATACTCTCGAATGAAAGTGGATGTAAAATCTAATGATCCCCAATAATCACCCAAGAGTTCATTCATGATATCATTATCATTAGAAGGTAATGGTTATACTTTTGAAGATGGAATTTAAGTATTAAGAGAGTTGGAAGTGTTATGTTTAGCTTCAATTGGTGAATTATAATTTTTTACATCCACTTTTACCATATATATCTTGTCAATATATTTATACTTCATCTAACAGTGAAGAGTAGACAAGACTCCCTTCATGGCATGAATCCACGGTCTACCAAGAAGAAGATTGTATAAGAGAGTATCTGGCATAACAAGGATAAAGGTAGGTAAAACCATGGGCCCTACCTTAATAGGTAATATTATTGTTCCCAATGGTTGCCTACCAGCATTATCAAAGTCACTGATATAAATAGTATTTGGTTATATGATATTCTTATCCCCACCAAGCTTATCTAGAATATCAATGCTACAAACATTAAGACCTGATCCATTATCAATAATAGTAGGGTTTAACCCTAGTTTTATTAATGAAAACCATTATCATTAGAGCTTTATATCAATTTTGGACCTCAAGTGGAGGTAACTCATGTTGAGGAAATATAATATCCAACTTTTTTGCTTGCATATAATCAATTAAGGTTGCTACATCATTTAGTTTGGCAGAAGGTGAGATATCAATATTTTGATAAAAAGGACATAATCAATAGATCTAGGAGCCTATACATAGAGCCCTCTAGGTATGGAGTTGAACTTCACAAACACATAAGAGTTACACTAAACCAACACAAGATGGCATTTACCCAATATGTGCATATAATCAAATACTGTCTATAAAGTAGTCAAATCCCTTACTTCATTCAACTTATTATTCAAAAGTACATCATGTATTAAATAAAAGTTATTATCTTTCCTTAGATCATTCATATCCATATGGCACCCATTTCAACCTCAAATTGAAGCCTACTAAGAGATAAGGTCAACTAGGTTAAGAACAACCCCAACCATTGGAGTTATCCCCCTAGACCCACCCCTTCAGAATTGAGGTCATGAGGGAATATTTTTCCCAAGGACTTCCTACATACTTGCTTCCAAATGGGATCATATCATATCTCGATTTCATTTCTACATTTTAAAAAAATTGGGGAAATTGAAATAATTGGAAATACAATTTAGCATTTTATTTACAAAATGAAAAGAATGCCATGATGCAAATGAAAATGAATATTATGCAATTTCTTGATTTAAGAAATTATTTTTATGTGATTATCGGTTGAAGGTTACTAATAAGTGGACAAGTGTAAGAATATGTATGCAAGAAATATGTTGAAGAGAACTTGATTGAGGTAGGCATGCTTAGCCAAATGACCATGGTAAGCAAGAATCGAATCCGGAATATCACACACCACAATATAATGACATGCATATGTTTGAAAATTTGACAAATTGAATTCAAAACTTGGTATGAGAACCGTAGCTAGAGGAAAGAACAAAAATTGTGTGTTGTTTCAATTGGTTGAAACCTATATATATTCAATGAAATTAAATGAGAAAAATCAATTTACCTTGTATGAAGAAGTGATTTCATTTGTATACCCATTTTGGATTAATTTGAAAGGTGATTCAAATAAACGAATATGCAAGTGATTTTGTATGTATGTATGTAATCATAGGAAAAATATGTGTGTGTGTGTGTGTATATATATATATATATATATATATATATATATAAATACATATACACACTTTTGTGTGAATGAATTTCTTCAAATTCAAATTTTAAAAGAGAATAATAATTATAGGAAATTCAAATATTGTAACTCCCACTAGAATGGGAGAGGTTGATTCCCTTTATAGCCAAAAAAAAGCCACAATCAATGTAGAGAGAATGAAGGAGTGGGCAGCCAAAGTAGCATAATGGAGGTGGCAGAATTAACACCCATATCTTCCAAAGATAGCAAGGGAACAATGGGGGTTAAAAAAACAAAGAGAAGGAAGTAAAAAGCAAGGAAAAAGCCAAGGGAAGAGGCAAAGAAAGGAGAAGAAGATCAACTAGTGGGTGGAAAAAGAAACTTTTCTAGGAAGGAAATTGTTCAAGGCATTTCCTTTGGAGGTATTTTGTTTCATTCACACACACCTCTGATTTGATTTAACAATGAATCCATTTTGGAATTTTTTTGTGCCTTTCATGCATGCTTCACATTTTGGGGTAAATGATACCCAGTCGATCGACTATGTCTATCGCTATATTGCCCAGGTGGGCCAAGCCTTTGAAGGATCTGTGTTTTTAATTTTCTTGCAAATTTTGATTTCATATTGAGGATCACTTAATATACCTGCCACGGTTTCCAATGCCCATTATGTTTTTTCTTCGCGATTGTGGCCATTCAGCCAACTGAAACTAAGTTTGTGTTTTACCTTATGTCACTGGCATGCTTGAATTGTCGCACCTTGTGGGTGATAAATTGTTTTATTTTCACTATTGTATTCATTTGGGTATGCTTTTGTTACTATGAAAATTCTTACCCTTCATGGTATGAGCGTGGTGATACCGCCATGCATGGTATGGTCGAGCGGTGTTATCTATGATCATATATTTGTTTGCTCACCAACCATTGTTTATGGCTATAGCGTAGCCAAATGTTATATTGTTTGATGCGTAACATTTATTGTGCCATCCATAGAAATTTCTTCCATGTTTGCGAGTAATGTAAAATCTGTGTTATTAAATGGATATATATATGTATATGTATATATATATACGAATGTGTATATATATACATATATACATAGTCACTAAATGTTAATGTATATATGTGAGAACACCAATGTATTTCCGTATACTTATATTCGAGTTGAGTATCGACTCTACATAGAGCATACATATGTTTATTGATGAGTATAAATTTGTTTGGGTATCAAACCTATGGTTCAATAGAAATCAGCCATCAATGGTAATCCCCAAGGGGGTATCGATATCATGATATCAATGGTAAATAATATGTGTATTGATCCCTCTTAAGGGGTAGTTTGTTTGGCAAAGTATGAACTCATTTGCAATGTTCTATAAAATCATGGAAATTTTGATCAATAAGGAACAAGTATGGTTTTAGTTGAAAACATAATAAATAAATAGTGTTTATTTTTTGGAAATGATCTATTCTTTCAAGTTCTTATAAAAAAACTAGTGATTGTGAAGTAGATGATTCCTTTTTATTATTTAGAATATAAACTGAAGATTGGATGATAAACTGGTTTAATAGTACATCTGATTGAACTGATGCTATTACTCTTTTTCTATGATTATGAACTAGTATACATGTAAGAAAGAAAATTGTTCATATTTTTATTTCAAAATGTATACGCATAACATAATTATTCATTTCTAGGCATATATTTGATCATGCATAAAGATTCCTTTATGCATTCTCACATACATGCAACATACCTTCTAATTTATGTTGATTTACTTTACTTATTGAGCAAGATATAAATGTTATGCAAATGGAATCAAACTTTAGTTCTAGAACAGTATTGAGTTGCAAATACATACGTGATATTAGATGAACAGATATACCATGTGTGATTGAATATTGTTGAATTTTGTTGAATTTTGTTGAATTGAATGATTCAAGAATTCTTGGTAGACTGTAGAACAATATAATGTTTCTAATGGATGGTCTAAAGGGAGGGATACCCATTGATATGATAAGCTTTATTTCTAGGAATGGGTTCCAAAGAGTAAATTTTCTTTTCCAAATCTAACCAAAGCTGTATTTCATATGGCATGGGCTTGGCCAAGCTTTGAAAAAAAATGTTATATATATGTAGATGAAACAGATTGTGTTATTTACCCTCTCTTTATTGTATTGAATTTACCTAATGTGGAACTTGCATATTCTAAAAAAATAGATAGAAATGCATGTAGTTAGGAACACATAGATTCCACCTTGCAAACTGTATCTCTTGCTAAGTGTTTTGTGTAGGGTTAGGTTTTCTTCAACTGACTGAAGAATCCAAGGAAGCATTTCTTCGTGGTTCAATAGAAAAGCACCTCAATCATGTTCTCATCCACTAGTGGAGGTGAGCTGTCATGAAGAAATCGTATCAGAATTCTATTATGTATTGTATCATTGATGTAAAGGAACAAATGATGTGATTTATATGAAAACTATGTAATTTTGAATTGAATTGGGACGTTGAATGCCTAGTAAAACATGTATGTAACTATTGACATATAGAAGTGAATGTAATTATTTATTTCAGATTTATTGTGATTTATGACATAAATTTTGCTAAATGGAATTAGCTATGGAATTTGAGTCATTAAATTGATATTCATGATGTCAATATTTATTTATTTGAATTAAATCTAGTTGGCTTGTTACATTTGGTATCAAAGCTCAAGGTTTAGCTCTAGACCTATGAACCCATGAAGGTTGAACTAGGGAATATTGGACCCATAACTAGATTTAAGACACTGAGGAAATGAGGGCTATGAAAAAACAAATTGTCAATGAGGAGAGTCCCAAACGCGAAGACCAACCTGAGATTCTTTATGAAGAAACTCTAGCACATGCCCTCACACATCTTAATTTGGAGAGAGGAAAGAAGATAGAGGATGCCAAACAAACTCCTAAGATCAATAAACCCTCTACTTTTAGAGATTGGCCAATAGGATGTGGACCTAATGCACCACTGATGACCAAAGGAGGAGGAGTGCCTGTGTGCACGTCCTGCCTCACCCAAGTAGGAAGGTGTATAGTCAGACGAGGATCTTTAGGAATTTCCTCTATCTGATAATGAGGGAACTACTTAGATAAAAAAACTTTTGTAAGTAAGGATCAATGTAAATCCAATTCAATATAAATAAAAGAATTTTTTTGCTGAGCAAAGGAATGAATCTTAGAAGTTTTTCTTTTGTGATAACACATATGTTTTCTTTTTCTCTTCCTTCTTAGCTTTCTTTTTATGTGCATTATATGCAATAGCTAAAGCATAAAACCTTGTTCTTGAATGCTAAATGCAAATGCAGTGTAGGTCGATTGTGAGTCACTATGGTATTTGTGAAATAATATTCCAAGCAGCTCCCTTCGGGTTCCCTTTTTTGCATATATTCGTGCGCTGGCCTGCGCGTCTCCGTGTCTTTTTCGGCTTCCCGGCAGGTTTTGATCTCCCCCGTTGTGCATTCCTTGCTTCGCAACTTTGGCAAGCGGCTCCCCATTCGGCTCCTGAAAGGCTGCGCTGGGCGCCCACGTGTCTCGCCTGCGGGGTTCTTCATTTTATGATTGCTTTATGTTTCCTACGGGTTGCGAAACGGGGCCCACATCTTTGTACGTGGCGGTGTATCGCAATCTTTCCCTAGCAAGAGTAGAGTATGCTGCGGCGGGCTGCGAAGGATTTCTATTGGCCTTCTTTATTTCCTGGCGGGGCCCACCCTCGCTCACGTGTCAGCGGTTCGCTGTTTTTAAAACAACAGCAGGGACGAGAGCACCACGGGTTGCGAAACGCGGCCACGCGTCTTTCGCCCCCTTTTCATGCGGCCTTTCCCCATTTTCAAAGTAGCCTCCGTCCCCTGAACACGTGTCACTTCTCCGCAAGCTCCCGGTCAATGGAGAAGGAGTTTTCATTCGGGCCGCAGTTTGCTGCCACGTGCCTTACATCGATTATCAAAGCAAGCTGTGAGATGGCCGAGCGGGATGGTGTCATTGACTGCTGCTCGCCATGGTTCTCTAAGGCGGTGGACGACACTCGTCGCTTCGAAGCCTGGTTGGGACCACTGCCATCATTTCAAATGGCACGCCTGTAACTGACCAACCGGATGCTGTACCCTGATTGGCTGCTCTAATAATGGCATTAGGAATATTCTTATCCGGGCATCATTACGGGAGATTGTGGAATCTTTCTGTTACAACTCTCTAGGCGGTGGGATTTTGCTCTCCAGCTATATATACTCCCTTTGTTGAGGGACAATGGTCCAAGATTTGATAGGAAGAATACTGGTTTTAGCAAGAGACGCCAGGCCTCTTTTGCATGTTTATTTGCAAGATACTTTCAGACTGTGCCTATTGTTCGGCCTTTCTGCTTTTTATGTCTTGATTAAACTGTGAACTGTGCTTTTTATTGTCTTAAGCATTTCATTTGAGGAGACTTCTATATATTGAATGCAAACTTGCTGGTCTAAATCATGTCTTAATGACTCTTCTTAGCAGTAAGAATGTATGCGATACTGTTTTATGTCAATTGAATGAACTGTTTATGCTATTGCTTTGAACTTCCGGTGTTTTGGAACATATCAATAACATTCAGGCCCTTGAGTCTATGATTTATCGTGCCTATCAGAAAGCTTTGGCGCATCGCCTTAGATTAGTGTTTGTTTATTATATCTGCTTCCTTTTCCCTTTCCAAAACCATTATATAGAAGAAGCTGGCTTCTTTAAAATCCGGAGGTCACTCAGTTTGGCGCAAAGGGGTCCCCCTTGAACTGAGTTTCCCATAAAGGCACTGTTACCTCGTCAAATTTTGGCGTCAACAGTTTGTCCTTTTTTTCTGGCACGCCCGGTGGGACCCAAACTAATGAAATCGTCTTCTAAAAGGGTGTATGAGCCATCGGCCTGTAACTAGATCCCAAACTGCAAATAACCCAGGTTTACTAGTGCCTCCGTTTGGGACAGTCCAGGCCGCAAATCAGTTAGTAACCGTTCCATTCCCACCACCCTTTCCTCTCACCATGTTGCCGGCCGTGAACAGAAATTATGTAGCATGGGATGCTGGGAGTCCCCTGTAGCTCCGGTAGCACCTGCTGTTTGGGGTGCCATTCCGGTTTCGGCCCTGAAAGCTCTTCCCAAATTCGCCGGAGATAACACAAAAACGCCAGCAGAGCACTTGCAGGATGTAGCGGATGTATGCCTAGTACATGGTATCACAGCGCAGAATGTAGCCCTGAGGCTCCTTGCTGCGTCCTTCAAAGGCAAAGCCCTGGAGTGGTACCGAACATTGACTCCTAATACCATTACGCGCCAGGACATTCAGTCCATTCTATGAAAGGTTTTCAAATGGCCGAATCGTTCTTAGCTATATTATGATTATCGAATCATCAAATGAGCACCCCAGGAGGCTCTGACGGACTTCAATGCCCGATTTCACTCAAGTTGGCGGTGGATTCCTGTGACCATCCGCCCGACCCCAGAGTTGGCGTTCATGTTCTATCTGAAGTCCATCAATCCCGACATTTCTATGATGATCAAGTCTCTGGGAGGAGCCACTTTACCAGATGCATATGCCACCGCTATCAAAGCAGAAAATCACTTGATAGACTGCAGAAAATTGCCTCCTCGACCTGTTATGCCGATATTTCTTGAGATATCAAATGTAGCACAAGAGGTGGCATCGACCAGTGCGCCAGCGACTCCCCAGTCAGCGTACTCATATGCAGCCGCTCCTGAAAACTTGGCCTCTACATTGAGTTCTCCGAAGAATGAGATGGGCGACCTCAAGGAGATGCTACGGACTATGGCGAATGATATAACAACGCTCAAGCGGAATCAAGCAATGCCTCCGCGGCCTGCATATTAGAACTATCAAGGTGGGCGGCCTACCTATCAGCAGAATCAATATCAGAATGCACATCGCACTAACTCACCAACGGTGGCTATGAACCAAATAGTTCCGGTGCCTACACCGCTGGCAGGTGCGTCACCGAGCTCTAGCAGAGAATTAACTGCGGGACAAAACAATCTTATTGATGACATCAATCCATGGTGCTTCCCTTGCAACGATGCGCATATGCCCCGAAATTGTCCACGTGGCAACTTACAACAAAGGATAGCAGAGCAACATAGTCAAGGTATTGCGACTGAGAACGAAGAATACAGATATGCCCCGGCAATGGAGAATGCGGTCCTTACCACGCAAATACAAGGAATGTCCCTAGAGCAAGAGTCCGACATTGTTCCTGATCATGCGCTCTTCTCATGGATGGAAGACGAGGAAATGGTGTTTGCAAATGACACGTCCACTGCCGAAACGCCGCGGGTAAAGTCTGACTATAATACACGCTCCAAGAGAAGATTCACCGGTGAGGCCGTGGTTTCACTTTCAGACAATCCGCAGTGCAAGGACGTTTCGGATCAAATTCCTGGTGGCCCGACCGAATCCTTGTCTCCTCAACGGCGGAAGGAAATTATTATAACAAAAGCCAAGGAGCAGAAATCTCCGAGCTCCTCACCTCTTAATGTGGTGGAGCAGTTGAAGAAATCACCTGCTAATATGTCTTTATGGGACATTCTAGCTATCCCGGAGCAGAAGACCATACTCCAAAAGGCGCTTCAGCAACAGATGGACCCAACACTAACCAAGCCTTTGGCCAGTACCGAGGTGGTTTATCAAATGCCACCAACTAAGGTTGTCGCAAACAAAGCGATGGAATCCCATGCGGAAGGCGGAGGTAGGCCAAAACCTCAACCCTTCTTCTTAACTCTCATTATAGGGGAGAAACTATTACACACGCTATGATTGATTCTGGCGCTAGTACCACGGTTATGCCAAAACTAATAGCCGAAGCCTTGGGACTCAGCTACGAACCTATGAAGAAAGGGGTGATGCAGCTAGATGGAAATAAGGTTGATACTGTGGGTGTCATCAAAGCACTTCCGTTGACTCTATTTGCCTACCCGAGTATCACGGTCCCACAAGATACAGTGATCATAGATGTTCCGCCAATGTTTGGTCTTTGCCTTTCTCGAGAGTTTACTTCAAAGGTGGGCGACTATTTGTCTTTAGATTGGTCACATCTAATACTTAGGACCAAACATGGCGCAAAGATGAAGATAGAATCGGAGGCTCTGCATTCCGAACATGTGGCGAACGAGGCCCTGATTAACTTTGAAGCGGCACATACCTCCATCACCAAGCAAGACATGTACAATGTTGAACTGCTGGAGGAGGAGAAGGTCAACGGAGACCGAAGTGATAGCAAAGACGCTCTGTTGAGTGAACATATAAATAATGATCCCTTCGGAAATTATCATGCTACCGGTTTAGGCACATATGTGATCTATGACGAAGACCAAGTTCTTCTGAAGGTCGTCAAAGAGCCCGACGATGACCAAGCAAGTGAGCTGTGGACATTATATTTTGACGGAGCAAGAAGCAAAGTTGGAGCTGGAGCAGGGATATGTCTAATATCCCCACAGAATGAAAAGTTGCTGAGGGCCTTCCGATTCCAATTTGCTTGTTCAAATAATGAGGCTGAATATGAGGGTCTAGTCCAAGGCCTAAGCCTAGCGGAACGAATGGGTATCAAACAATTGATTGTATTCGGAGATTCAGAACTGGTAGTTAATCAGGTCCGAGGAGTCTCAGCAGCAAAGAATATCCGCATGAGGTCCTATCGGCATCGAATCTGGGACCTTATAGAAAGTTTTGAAGCTTTCAACATCCTGACCATTCCCCGAGCTCAGAATGGCGATGCAGACCGCATGGCAGTAATCGGAGCTCAGTTTGATCCTGTCTCCGACTTGCTTCAGAACAAATATTCAGTACGAGTGCTGGTTAGACCAGCAATACCCGATAATGACCAAAGTTGGTAAGTCTTTGAGAGCGATGAACACATCGCCTCGTTTATTCAAAACTCAGGGGAATTTGCCGATCAACTCCAACCAAAGATTGCTGAGGCCTACGAGGGACAAATTATGCAGCTGAAATCAAATAAGCTTCCGAAAGGATTGGTTACTCTCGAAATTTTTTTTGATTGTAGTGACGCCCGAAATGATAAGAGGAAGTTCGTGGCGGAAAAAGGTGATTATGAGAATCTTCGGGTCTCCGATGACAGGAACCTTCGGGTCGGAAAAGATGTCTCACAGCAAGATAGAGAAAGGCTTATGAATTTCTGTGAGAAATATGGAGTAGTAGCCTGGTCCTACGATGATCTGGAAGGTTATGATCCTGGTATCATTCAACATACTATTGAGCTAACAGAAGGTGCGAAGCCAATCCGACAGAAACAGCGGCCGGTCAACCCTAAAGTTGAAGCCTTGATGGCACAAGAGCTAACCAACCTCATTGAGTCGCGTATTGTTTTCCCAATTAAACATAGTACTTGGGTATCAAATCTGGTACCAGTCCGAAAGAAGAATGGTGATATACGCTTATGCGTAGATTTCCGAGACCTAAATAAAGCATCTCTGAAGGACCACTATCCCTTGCCTTCTATGGAGTCAATCCTCCAAACTGTCGCGGGATCGGAAATGTTCTCTCTACTGGATGGCTTCTCTGGCTATAACCAGATTCGAGTAAGAGAGGAAGATCAGCACAAGACTACGTTCACCACCAAGTGGGGGACGTTTGCATATGCTAAAATGCCTTTTGGTTTATCTAATGCAGGGGCAACCTTCCAGAGAGCTATGGACGTCGCATTTAGCGAGCTGATCAATAAGATTATCCTAATCTATTTGGATGATCTTACTGTGTTCTCCAAATCTAAAGATGATCATTTCGATCATTTGGAGTTGGTGTTTCAAAAGTGCCAAGAGTTCGAGATTTCCTTAAACCCGAGGAAATGTGTGTTCGGAGTACCTCAGGGTAAGCTGTTAGGACATGTTGTGTCGAAGGAAGGTATTTCAATTGACCCTGAACGAGTAAAGGCTATAAAGGAGCTTCCTCTCCCGGTGAATAAGAAAGGTGTCCAGTCTTTTCTGGGCAAAGTAAATTTCGTCAGTAAATTTATTTCCGATTTTGCGGGAATAATTAGGCCGATCACCCTAATGCTGAAAAAGGATCAAATTTTCAAGTGGACAACGGAGGCGAGGGAGGCATTTGAGAAGGTCAAGGAAGCTATCTCATCAGCCCCAGTGTTGATCAATCCAGATCAACATAAAGATTTTATAATATATGCTTTCAGTAGCAAGTCAAGTATCGCTACTGTTCTGACTCAAAAGGATAGAGAAGGAAAGGGGGAGCATCCAGTTGCTTTCTATTCCCGAACCTTAAAGGAATATGAAGTGAATTATAACTTCGTTGAAAGACAGGCTTTCGCAATAGTGAAGGGGCTTAAAAAGTTCCGCCATCTAATTTCCTGTAGCAAAGTTCTGGTATATGTCGCACATTCTAGTGTGCGGGAATACATCATGGAGGGAGAAATCACAGAAAAAAGGGCTAATTGGATCACTAAGATCCTGGAATATGACATTGAGGTCAGGCCCACAAGGACTATTAAAGGCAGAGGTCTGTGTGAGTATATGACACAGGAAGTGGAGATGCCTGCTAAAGAGGAACAGTCAGAACTTGTCCTGATAAACGGATCGGGATCGGAGGACGATTGGCTGAAAGATAGAATGAATTTTATGCGAACCGGAAGGTACCCGCCAGGCCTCTCATCCCAGAAAAGAAGATATTACCGGCTCCAGAATTGCGGATACACCCTGATAGAAGGAGTCCTTTTCAAAAGGAATTTTAATGGTGTGCTCCTACGATGTGTTACTTCAGGGGAGGCGCAGAAGATCCTCGACGCATTTCACAATAGCGACGAAGGTGGACATTTCTCCGCTAAAACTACAGCCATCAAGGTCCTACGGGCTAGATATTACTGGCCTACACTTTTCAATGATTCCTACTCTCTGGTAAAGACTTGCAAAAAATGTCAGTTATTCTCCGACAGAAGGAAGAATTCGGCGATGCCCCTCAAACCTATCGTGGCGGATGAACCATTTGCTCAATGGGGCTTGAACTTTATCGGAATGATCAACCCAGTTTCCAGTTCCGGACATAAATGGATTTTAACAGCTACAGACTACTTCACAAGGTGGGCTAAAGCTATTCCCCTTAAAGAGGCAACAGAGGTAGAGATTGTGGACTTCCTCGAGGCTCTGGTGACGAGGTTCGGCCCTCCGAAGACGATCATTTCGGACAATGCTAGGGCATTTGTAGGCACAAAGGTATGTCACTTTGCATTGAAAAACGACATATTCCTTAAAACATCTTCAAACTATTATCCACAGGGAAATGGCCTAGCCGAGTCAACAAACAAGAGTTTAGTCCGACTTCTCAAAAAAGTGGGCTCAGAACACCAAAGGGAATGGCACAAAAATCTCCGAAAAGCACTCTGGGCCAACCGCATAACTCCTAAACAAGTCCTCAAGACTTCGCCCTATGAGCTAGTATATGGGAAAGAAGCGCTGCTACCTATCTCTATGGAAATTCCGGCGATACAGTTGTTGAAATCTCTTGAGATAGAACAAAATGACGCCATGGAAGTTCGGCTTGCCGAACTATTAGAAGTACAAGAAAAAAGGGAGAATTCCCTAAAGGCCATGACTGGCCGTCAACAGGTGGTCAAACGGTGGTTTGACAAAAAGGCTTCCGACCAAGGCCTAAAAAGTGGAGATTTAGTGCTAAAATACGACAGCAGGGCTGCGAAGCCAGGTCAGCATGGTAAGTTTGATAGCCTATGGGAAGGACCCTTCAAGATCATTCGGTGCATGCAACACAATGCCTTCGAGCTGGAAAATATGGAACAGGAGCCCCTAGGAATCCCGGTTAATGGGATTCACCTTAAATTGTTCCATTAAGCGTCAAGCCCTACCCTGTACAGTTGTAAATAACGCTTTTTCTTTTTCCTTTCCTGTTTTTGGCCTATCCTTTTGCTAAGACCAATTGACTTGTTATGTATTCGCTTATCATTGTTAGTGGGTAAGCACCGGAGTTCTTAAAACACAAAAGTATGCTCATAAACAGAGACAAAACATACAAAATTGGCAAACCCAGAAAAAATTGTACGCAGAAGCAAACAGGAGCATAAAATTTCACAACAAAAAGAGATGTATATTTTTATATACATGTTTCTGAGTTACAAAATGGCATGAATGCCGATTTTCAAATATACAAAGTATAAGAGCATATATATATACGTTGGCCTTTTATCAGGCTGATACGGAGCAAAGGGGTTACATCAACGAACACCAAGGCAAGGGGACCATTTATCCGCAGGAGTGGCTAGCAGCAACCGACGCATTCAAGATAGCGTCCGCTTCCTCCTCATCAACAGGTTCCTCGGCGGCACTGGCAGCATCATGAAGCGCGGCTGTTGTCGGCGGTGGGTACACCAGGTCCCTGAAGTCAGTATACCACTCTACGTCGTAGAATGGTATCACGTTGTAGCTTCTGAACAGGAAGTGAAGAGCCTGGGTAACCCTTTGCTGATGCTGACCACGGGTCTGCAGGCGGAATCCGCTAAGGAATGGTAGCCAAGCCACGACAGCTTCTTCTTCAATATAGTGACGTAGGTCGCTGGCTGATGGCAGGCCGATTCCATACGCAGCGTGTGTGACAACCTCGCCAAGCCCGTTCAGGTACTTCTTCGGGAAGATTTCTTTGACTAGCTTCAATACAAGCGGCCGAGGGACACAAATGTCCAGCATAGATGCCACAAAGTGTGAGCACACATCGGTGTTCACCCGATGCTTATCTTCATACTCCACACAGTCTTTGCCGAGAACCCACTTAATGGCTACTAAAACCAGCGAGTGCTTGTTCTTCGTCATTCTCTTAAGCCTCCTAGTGGAGATTTCACCTACAAATGCTGTTTGTGATTTGAAGGAGGTCAGGCGAATGGGAGTATCCATCTCTCCTAGGACTATTCCTAAATCTGCTAAGTATGCCGAAAGCTGCTTACTACCTAACCTATGAAAAGACTCGCTTAGCAATATTCTACTTGCCTATCACTTCTCGACGCAAAGTGTGTATGTTTGCTATCTACTGGCCTATTTATAGAAAATTGACAAGACATATGCCAGTCTGCCGTAAGCAACGTGATGTATATTGGCTACAATCTCGAGGGCCGAGTCTGCGTTTGTTCACGTTTTGGGCTGGCACACGCATGGTAGCACGGCTCAAGGCATGCTTAATTAAATCAAGTTAATTAATTGAGCTTTAAAAGGGTGGCACTTGCTGATGAAGGGATGTATGGCCGTATGCTATGGTGTCAAATCTCAAGCGCATCCCAGAGCCCGAGGTGATATTCGTATCTCTTTCAGGCGGTGATCGTTTGCTTGGCGTAATCATTCCGGCCTGGGATATTAATTACCGGTACATGCTAACACAACGCACGGAGGCCAGTTGCAAGCTCAATTTCCAAGGAAATCAGGGCGTATCACATGATATTCTAAAAGCAATGATGAAATCCAGCCACCTCGGAAAAAGCAATCAGCTCATCTTGCACGAGTTATGGAGTTAACGGTACGTGCCGAATTAAATGCAAGGGCTCGCGCTCGCCTACCACCTTGAGGAAAGTTGCTATTATTGCACGATAACGCTTATTGTTCCTAAGTCTTTTTCCAAAAAGCTAAGGAGTGCGCGAAGTGTTTTCTGTCTGTATTTCCAGTGCAAGCGTATTCAAAGGCCAGCGAACCTTCAAGTTCTGCCGCGAAGAAAGATGGCAGAATCTTCAGCTCAGCCAGCAGAGGAAGGGATTAGCCAGCAACTGTATTCGGCTATTCGTTCTTCGGCCAAGGTTTACGTGTACGATGATGTAGCGTATGCCACTCCTGGTATACCCCAGAAGGTGAGGAGACCCAACACAGAGGAGCTAGAGAAGCCCAAAGAGTGGAATAACCCTAAAAAGGTTGGAGAAAAGTGGGCTAATATCTACGATCCAAAGCTTGCTAGGAACCCTAAGTCTCTTAGAGAGGCGGCTTGCGCAAGGTTATCAGCACCAGCGGCGGAGAAGGCAACGGCAAGTAGAGTCTGGTATAGCGGTTTGCCACAATACATGGTCCCATTCGTGCACTATTGCCCGGAGGTAGTCGACGCAGCTGTTCAACGCTATAATCCAAAGACCCACTGCATTGAGGGTCACAATTTAAGGGTTCATATCAGCCCAGAAGCCATCTGGCATATGTTATGCATTCCTGACCCCAGGAAAAGAAAGGAGAAAATCGAATATTTCCGCCCAAGCAAAGGGGAAAGGATATGGAAAAGGATGAAAACCGGCTCCGATTTCCTATTAGAGGAGACTAATAAGAAGGGTATTGTGTCCGCTAAGGCACCGAGCATCCCATTGTTGCGCGGTTCATTCCGCGATGACCTCCAGGACCCCATATCCATGCTGGCATTTGTTTGCGGCCGTGATTCCGATGAAAAGATCGAGGCTTTTCAGCTGGGCCCTGCAATACAGTTTCGCAGGCAACATGAATCTTTCTGGTATGATTTTGCCGAGTTCATGGTCGAGGAAATGATACAGCAAATAGAGAATTATCAGGCGGAGACGAAATTTAGATTTCTTTCCTACCTGGTCCACATGTTCCTGCATCAGAATCTGGATTTCTTCGCCCGATTTTTCCCACTATCAATTTTTGATGAGCAGAATAAAAGAAAGCCGGTATCTACATGGACACCCTACCTTTCCGCAACATATGACTACTATGCCTTCGCGGACTATTTCATAGCCCCGGTCCTGAATGATTTGATCGGAGAGGGTGATATCGTTCGGCTTAACACTGAGCAGACTGGATTTCTGCAAAGCTACATCCCCGCTTGCGACTGGTTCCTGGGCAAGGATTTCATGATCCTTCGAATGAGGGGCTTTATTGACAAGCCTTTCCTGCTCCCGGCTTGCATCACCGATAGAGTGCTCACGCTGGAGGTTTACCGGCAGGTATGCGCCATTGATTTCATGTTTTGTAGCAGCAAAAGGATCAAAAATAAGGGATTCTTCAGTTGCCCGAAGAGCTTCAAGTCAATAACGCTTGTCAAAAAGCGATCGCATCAGCTGCTAGGGGACAAGCTGGCACACCTAGGGCTAGTATTAGTAAATGATAAGTGGGATTACAACCCTTTCAATGACCTACCTGAGCCGCATATGAGAGTTACACATGTTTCCCGACCATACTGGGAGAAGCGGCGTAATAACCGGACTGATAAAGATGAAGATCTGGTTGAATTGGCACAAATCCCTACGCCGGATACCAAAGGCCCATGGCACAAGTTCTACTTTCCAGTGGCCGTGGCCAGGGACAACTTTCCGATAGAGCGCAGCATGCTTAACAAGTTGAAAGTGGACGAGGAATGGAGCGATGAAAAAATAAAAGCTTTCTGGATATACCGCCAAGAAACAGGGCAGTTGAAGGCTCCTTATAATAAATTGAAGGACGACCAGGAATTCGAAAGACACTAGGATGAAGGCCATCCCAGCCCGACCTCCAGCGCTAACAAGAGCGAAGCGGAAGGTTCCGATGAGCAGGAGGAAGAGAGGGCGATATCTTCGCAGGAAGGTGATGCCCCCGAGCATCCCGCCTATGTCGGCACTAATGTGCGCTTTAACATATCAAGGAGCTCACTTACACGCACATGGGCCGCTAAACCGGTCAGGCTAGCGCCCCAACAGAAAGATCCGACTGCCGAGGTTAGTGAGTGTCCCCCCGCGAAAAGACAACGCACGAAAAGTGTTATTGGGACAGTTTCACATGAGCAGGCGAAGGAAACACCATTTGCCCGATCAAATACGAGAGGTTCGCGATCGAGTCGGGCGATCCAATGCCACCGTCGACCGGTCGGTACGATGCTTCTCTTGCATCTCATTTCTTTCCGCGTCAGCCCCTTTGCTCAATTGGCAGCTCACGCCCATTCGTCTGGACCCTCCACCTGTTTCCTAGCCCATCTTAAGGTTGCCCAATATTCACAAACCCAACCGTTTATAATGCCCCTCGGGCATGCTAGCGCCCTCTTGCTGCCACCCAGACTTTCCTCACCTCGCTATCCGAAGATATTCCTCCCATCGGCCCCCACTCTTTTTCCGAGATGCTTACAGATCCCTTCCCACCACAGCAAACCGAGCCCCAGGCAGCGACTCTTTTTACTCGGCCAATAGGCCTTACGACTGAATCTCCGGTTCAGCCGTTGCAATTATCCAGCCAGGCTAAAAACCCCTAGGCTAAGCTATGGAGCGTTCCACACTTTTCTCCGCAAACCGTCACCCTCCAGAAGAAACAAATGCGGGCGCCTATGAAAGTTACCTATCCCTATGCCCTACCTTCCGGTGTTCCCTTCGCAGGTGGGCTGGTTTCATCACCAGCTGAATTCATTGCACAGATAGATTGTGGGAAGGAAGCGCGCGCAAATAGAATGAGGCGATGAAGGGCAAAGGATGACAATGCCCCCGCCAAACCGAGAGTACAGGCTTCGTATGACGAGGCCCGCCAAGAATTAAAGTTTGCAACTATGTACCCAAGGATAAACAAGCCTCAGAGAGAAATGCAACCAGAGGACTATGATATTTATGCTGTCGGACTGGACATGAAGATGGCCCGGCCACAAGATAAAGTCGAAATCATGGAGGAGACACAACGGGTGGTCACTTCCGATTTCCTAAAGACTGGTCGCCAGTTGAAAAAGAAGGATGAACAGCTCAAGGCAGCCAAGGACAGGGTGAATTTTCTAGAGGCAAAAGAGAAATCCTTA
>VDFB02303376.1:0-21465 GCA_007258455.2 Sequoia sempervirens
AGGAAATGAGTGTTCGGAGTACCTCAGGGTAAGCTGTTAGGACATGTTGTGTTGAAGGAAGGTATTTCAATTGACCCAGAACGAGTAAAGGCTATAAAGGAGCTTCCTCTCCCGGTGAATAAGAAAGGTGTCTAGTCTTTTCTGGGCAAAGTAAATTTCGTCAGTAAATTTATTTCCGATTTTGCGGGAATAATTAGGCCGATCACCCTAATGCTGAAAAATGATCAAATTTTCAAGTGGACAATGGAGGTGAGGGAGGCATTTGAGAAGGTCAAGGAAGCTATCTCATCAGCCCCAGTGTTGATCAATCCAGATCAACATAAAGATTTTATAATGTATGCTTTCGGTAGCAAGTCAAGTATTGCTACTGTTCTGACTCAAAAGGATAGAGAAGGAAAAGGGGAGCATCCAGTTGCTTTCTATTCCCGAACCTTAAAGGAATATGAAGTGAATTATAACTTCGTTGAAAGATAGGCTTTTGCAATAGTGAAGGGGCTTAAAAAGTTCCGCCATCTAATTTCCTGTAGCAAAGTCCTGGTATATGTCGCACATTCTAGTGTGCGGGAATACATCATGGAGGGAGAAATCACAGAAAAAAGGGCTAATTGGATCACTAAGATCCTGGAATATGACATTGAGGTCAGGCCCACTAGGACTATTAAAGGCAGAGGTCTGTGTGAGTATATGACACAGGAAGTGGAGATGCCTGCTAAAGAGGAACAGTCAGAACTTGTCCTGATAAACGGATCGGGATCGGAGGACGATTGGCTGAAAGATAGAATGAATTTTATGCGAACCGGAAGGTACCCGCCAGGCCTCTCATCCCAGAAAAGAAGATATTACCGGCTCCAGAATTGCGGATACACCCTGATAGAAGGAGTCCTTTTCAAAAGGAATTTTAATGGTGTGCTCCTACGATGTGTTACTTCAGGGGAGGCGCAGAAGATCCTCGACGCATTTCACAATAGCGACGAAGGTGGACATTTCTCCGCTAAAACTACAGCCATCAAGGTCCTACGGGCTAGATATTACTGGCCTACACTTTTCAATGATTCCTACTCTCTGGTAAAGACTTGCAAAAAATGTCAGTTATTCTCCGACAGAAGGAAGAATTCGGCGATGCCCCTCAAACCTATCGTGGCGGATGAACCATTTGCTCAATGGGGCTTGAACTTTATCGGAATGATCAACCCAGTTTCCAGTTCCGGACATAAATGGATTTTAACAGCTACAGACTACTTCACAAGGTGGGCTAAAGCTATTCCCCTTAAAGAGGCAACAGAGGTAGAGATTGTGGACTTCCTCGAGGCTCTGGTGACGAGGTTCGGCCCTCCGAAGACGATCATTTCGGACAATGCTAGGGCATTTGTAGGCACAAAGGTATGTCACTTTGCATTGAAAAACGACATATTCCTTAAAACATCTTCAAACTATTATCCACAGGGAAATGGCCTAGCCGAGTCAACAAACAAGAGTTTAGTCCGACTTCTCAAAAAAGTGGGCTCAGAACACCAAAGGGAATGGCACAAAAATCTCCGAAAAGCACTCTGGGCCAACCGCATAACTCCTAAACAAGTCCTCAAGACTTCGCCCTATGAGCTAGTATATGGGAAAGAAGCGCTGCTACCTATCTCTATGGAAATTCCGGCGATACAGTTGTTGAAATCTCTTGAGATAGAACAAAATGACGCCATGGAAGTTCGGCTTGCCGAACTATTAGAAGTACAAGAAAAAAGGGAGAATTCCCTAAAGGCCATGACTGGCCGTCAACAGGTGGTCAAACGGTGGTTTGACAAAAAAGCTTCCGACCAAGGCCTAAAAAGTGGAGATTTAGTGCTAAAATACGACAGCAGGGCTGCAAAGCCAGGTCAGCATGGTAAGTTTGATAGCTTATGGGAAGGACCTTTCAAAATCATTCGGTGCATGCAACACAATGCCTTCGAGCTGGAAAATATGGAACAGGAGCCTCTAGGAATCCCGGTTAATGGGATTCACCTTAAATTGTTCCATTAAGCAAAAGCCCTACCTTGTACAGTTGTAAATAACGCTTTTTCTTTTTCCTTTCCTGTTTTTGGCCTATCCTTTTGCTAAAACCAATTGACTTGCTATGTATTCGCTTATCATCGTTAGTGGGTAAAGCACCAGAGTTCTTAAAACACAAAAGTATGCTCATAAACAGAGACAAAACATACAAAATTGGCAAACCCAGAAAAAATTGTACGCAGAAGCAAACAGGAGCATAAAATTTCACAACAAAAAGAGACGTATATTTTTATATACATGTTTCTGAGTTACAAAATGGCATGAATGCCGATTTTCAAATATACAAAGTATAAGAGCATATATATATACGTTGGCCTTTTATCAGGCTGATACGGAGCAAAGGGGTTACATCAACGAACACCAAGGCAAGGGGACCATTTATCCGCAGGAGTGGCTAGCAGCAACCGACGCATTCAAGACAGCGTCCGCTTCCTCCTCATCAACAGGTTCCTCGGCAGCACTGGCAGCATCATGAAGCGCGGCTATCGTCGGTGGTGGGTACACCAGGTCCCTGAAGTCAGTATACCACTCTACGTCGTAGAATGGTATCACGTTGTAGCTTTTGAACAGGAAGTGAAGAGCCTGGGTAACCCTTTGTTGATGCTGACCACGGGTCTGCAGGCGGAATCCGCTAAGGAATGGTAGCCAAGCCACGACAGCTTCTTCTTCAATATAGCGACGTAGGTCGCTGGCTGATGGCAGGCCGATTCCATACGCAGCGTGTGTGACAACCTCGCCAAGCCCGTTCAGGTACTTCTTCGGGAAGATTTCTTTGACTAGCTTCAATACAAGCGGCCGAGGGACACAAATGTCCAGCATAGACGCCACAAAGTGTGAGCACACATCGGTGTTCACCCGATGCTTATCTTCATACTCCACACAGTCTTTGCCGAGAACCCACTTAATGGCTACTAAAACCAGCGAGTGCTTGTTCTTCGTCATTCTCTTAAGCCTCCTGGTGGAGATTTCACCTACAAATGCTGTTTGTGATCTGAAGGAGGTCAGGCGAATGGGAGTATCCATCTCTCCTAAGACTATTCCTAAATCTGCTAAGTATGCCGAAAGCTGCTTACTATCTAACCTATGAAAAGACTCGCTTAGCAGTATTCTACTTCCCTATCACTTCTTGATGCAAAGTGTGTATGTTTGCTATCTACTGGCCTATTTATAGAAAATTGACAAGACATATGCCAGTCCGCCGTAAGCAACGTGATGTATATTGGCTACAATCTCGAGGGCCGAGTCTGCGTTTGTTCACGTTTTGGGCTGGCACACGCATGGTAGCACGGCTCAAGGCATGCTTAATTAAATCAAGTTAATTAATTGAGCTTTAAAGGGGTGGCACTTGCTGATGAAGGGACGTATGGCCGTATGCTATGGTGTCAAATCTCAAGCACATCCCAGAGCCCGAGGCGATATTCGTATCTCTTTCAGGCGGTGATCGTTTGCTTGGCGTAATCATTCCGGCCTGGGATATTAATTACCGGTACATGCTAACACAACGCGAGGAGGCCAGTTGCAAGCTCAATTTCCAAGAAAAATCAGGGCGTATCACACGATATCCTAAAAGCAATGATGAAATCCGGCCACCTCAGAAAAAGCAATCAGCTCATCTTGCACGAGTTGTGGAGTTAATGGTACATGCCGAATTAAATGCAAGGGCTCGCGCTCGCCTACCACCTTGAGGAAAGTTGCTATTATTGCATGATAACGCTTATTGTTCCTAAGTTTTTTTTTTCCTAAAAGCTAAGGAGTGCGCGAAGTGTTTTCTGTCTGTATTTCCAGTGCAAGCGTATTCAAAGGCCAGCGAACCTTCAAGTTCTGCCGCGAAGAAAGATGGCAGAATCTTCAGCTCAGCCAGCAGAGGAAGGGATTAGCCAGGAACTGTATTCGGCTATTCGTTCTTCGGCCGAGGTTTACGTGTACGATGATGTAGCGTATGCCACTCCTGGTATACCCCAGAAGGTGAGGAGACCCAACACAGAGGAGCTAGAGAAGCCCAAAGAGTGGAATAACCCTAAAAAGGTTGGAGAAAAGTGGGCTAATATCTACGATCCAAAGCTTGCTAGGAACCCTAAGTCTCTTAGAGAGGCGGCTTGTGCAAGATTATCAGCACCAGCGGCGGAGAAGGCAACGGCAAGTAGAGTCTGGTATAGCGGTTTGCCACAATACATGGTCCCATTCGTGCACTATTGCCCGGAGGTAGTCGACGCAGCTGTTCAACGCTATAATCCAAAGACCCACTGCATTGAGGGTCGCAATTTAAGGGTTCATATCGGCCCGGAAGCCATCTGGCATATGTTATGCATTCCTGACCCCAGGAAAAGAAAGGAGAAAATCGAATATTTCCGCCCAAGCAAAGGGGAAAGGATATGGAAAAGGATGAAAACCGACTCCGATTTCCTATTAGAGGAGACTAATAAGAAGGGTATCGTGTCCGCTAAGGCACCGAGCATCCCATTGTTGCGCGGTTCATTCCGCGATGACCTCCAGGACCCCATATCCATGCTGGCATTTGTTTGCGGCCGTGATTCCGATGAGAAGATCGAGGCTTTTCAGCTGGGCCCTGCAATACAATTTCGCAGGCAGCATGAACTTTTCTGGTATGATTTTGCCAAGTTCATGGTCGAGGAAATGATACATCAAATAGAGAATTATCAGGCGGAGAAGAAATTTAGGTTTCTTTCCTACCTGGTCCACATGTTCCTGCATCAGAATCCGAATTTCTTCGCCCGATTTTTCCCACTATCAATTTTTGACGAGCAGAATAAAAGAAAGCCGGTATCTACATGGACACCCTACCTTTCCGCAACATATGACTACTATGCCTTCGCGGACTATTTCATAGCCCCGGTCCTGAATGATTTGATCGGAGAGGGTGATATCGTCCGGCTTAACACTGAGCAGACTGGATTTCTGCAAAGCTACATCCCCGCTTGCGACTGGCTCCTGGGCAAGGATTTCACGATCCTTCGAATGAGGGGCTTTATTGGCAAGCCTTTCCTGCTCCCGGCTTGCATCACCGATAGAGTGCTCGCGCTGGAGGTTTACCGGCAGGTATGCGTCATTGATTTCATGTTTTGTAGCAGCAAAAGGGTCAAAAAGAAGGGATTCTTCAGTTGCCCGAAGAGCTTCAAGTCAATAACACTTGTCAAAAAGCGATCGCATCAGCTACTAGGGGACAAACTGGCACACCTAGGGCTAGTATTAGTAAATGATAAGTGGGATTACAACCCTTTCAATGACCTACCTGAGCCGCATATGAGAGTTACACATGTTTCCCGACCATACTGGGAGAAGCGGCGTAATAACCGGACTGATAAAGATGAAGATCTGGTTGAATTGGCACAAATCCCTACGCCGGATACCAAAGGCCCATGGCACAAGTTCTACTTTCCAGTGGCCGTGGCCAGGGACAACTTTCCGATAGAGCGCAGCATGCTTAACAAGTTGAAAGTGGACGAGGAATGGAGCGATGAAAAAATAAAAGCTTTCTGGATATACCGCCAAGAAACAGGGCAGTTGAAGGCTCCTTATAATAAATTGAAGGACGACCAGGAATTCGAAAGACACTAGGATGAAGGCCATCCCAGCCCGACCTCCAGCGCTAACAAGAGCGAAGCGGAAGGTTCCGATGAGCAGGAGGAAGAGAGGGCGATATCTTCGCAGGAAGGTGATGCCCCCGAGCATCCCGCCTATGTCGGCACTAATGTGCGCTTTAACATATCAAGGAGCTCACTTACGCGCACATGGGCCGCTAAATCGGTCAGGCTAGTGCCCCAGCAGAAAGATCCGACTGCCGAGGTTAGTGAGTGTCCCCCCGCGAAAAGACAACGCACGGAAAGTGTTATTGGGACAGTTTCACATGAACCGGCCGAAGGGGAAACACCCGCTGCTAGTCAAATGCCAGAGGTTGCGGTCGAGTCCCAGACGATCCAAATGCCACCGCCGACCAGTCAGCAGGTACATTTCGCTCCTTCCTCTCTTGCATCTCATTCTTTCACGTCCGCCCCTGCTCAATTGGCAACTCCTGCCATTCGTCCGAGCCCTCCACCCTCTATTTCTAGCCCATCTTATTCTGGGGGATTTGCCCAATATTCGCAAGCCCAACCGTTTATAATCACCCCTCCGGGCATGCTAACGCCTACTGCGGCAGCCCAGACTTTCCTCACCTCGCTATCCAAAGATATTCCTCCCATCGGCCACCACTCTTTTTCCGAAATGCTTACAGATCCCTTCCCACCACAGCAAACCGAGCCCCAGGCAGCGACTCTTTTTACTCGGCCAACAGGCCTTACGACTGAATCTCCGGTTCAGCCGTTGCAAATATCCAGCCAGGCTGAAACCCCCTAGGCTAAGCTATGGAACGTGCCACACTTTTCTCCGCAAACCGTCACCCTCCAGAAGAAGCAAATGCGGGCGCCTATGAAAGTTACCTATCCCTACGCCCTACCTTCCGGTGTTCCCTTCGCAGGTGGGCTGGTTTCATCACCAGCTGAATTCATTGCACAGATAGATTGTGGGAAGGAAGCGCGCGCAAATAGAATGAGGCAACGAAGGGCAAAGGATGACAATGCCCCCGCCGAACCGAGAGTACAGGCTTCGTATGACGAGGCCCGCCAAGAATTAAAGTTTGCAACTATGTACCTAAGGATAAACAAGCCTCAGGGAGAAATGCAACCAGAGGACTATGATATTTATGCTGTCGGACTGGACATGAAGATGGCCCGACCACAAGATAAAGTCGAAATCATGGAGGAGACACAACGGGTGGTCACTTCTGATTTCCTAAAGACTGGTCGCCAGCTGAAAAAGAAGGATGAGCAGCTCAAGGCAGCCAAGGACAGGGTGAATTTTCTAGAGGCAAAGGAGAAATCCTTAGAGGCGGATATCGCCCGAATGACAGAAATGGCACTAACAGCAAAGAATGAGAGAAGCAGGCTTCAAGGAAAAATTGCAAAGACCCGAGTAGCCGACCCAGCCGTATTAAAAGAATTGCAGAATCAAAACCAAGTGGTGCAACAGAGCTTACAATCGATGGAGGAAGAGTTTGAACGCTTCCGCCTTGAGTTCAGTCAGAAGCTGGCCGAGAAAGGCAAAGAGATGGAACGCCTACAAGAGCAGCATCAGCAAAAGATACAGGAAAAAGAGGCCGAATTCAAAGATTTGAAGACTAAACTGGAGGAGGAGTTCCGAGAAACGAAGACCAAGCTAGAAGATGAGCTCCGAGAGGCGAAAGCTTCATTAGAAGAGCAATCGGCTAACCACTCTCGAGCTGAACAGAATTGGCACAAACAAATGAACAGCTATGAAGCACAGTTGGCTTCTGAGAAGAAGAAGAAGGCAGAATTTGTCGAGGCCCTCATTTCACGAGACATAGAGATTTCTTCGCTTAAGGCCTCCCTGCTACCAGCCCCTGCCCAACCGGATATCATCCCACTGGTCAGGCAATTGTACATTTCTCACTGGGAGAAAATCAAAGCCTTCTGCCTAAATCTGCAGCCTACCCTCTGGTTCATCGACAGGGCGTTAAAACTCAATCAGGAGGCCCATGACACAATGGAACAGTTCCCGCGTTTCATCCTGGAAAAGGTTCCTGAGGCGAGGGACTTGTTAAATAAGCTATACTCGGTCTCAGACGAGATCCTCGCCGGGGCAAGTATTGAAGATAGGGACACCGCAGCTCAATCGGCAAATAGGTTCATTCATTGCCACTCCGCTTTCCAGCGTACTAAGGCAGCAGCGGCTTTTCTAAACAAAGCGCTGGATGGCATTCGAGGGAGTTTCTCTGAGTTAGGCAGGTTGGGATTGCCGTCCCCATTTCTTGAGGATGGCACTATCGCCACGGCTGCGCAGATTACCGAGATCATTGAGCAGAAAGAGAACGATCCGGAGGCATTCAAGGAACTCGGCAGCCCCCCAACAGCAGTAGATATAGAGGCAATCATTCATCCACTCTCTCAGCTGCTGTTCCACATAGAAGCAAGCACTGACCTGCCAGAGGTGTTGCCTCATAAGAAAGCTATTGATCTCCGTGGAGCACAAGAGAATTTGCGCAGCATGGCAAAGCCATCCGAAATTGAATGGGTGCCTTTGCAGGCTGCACTTTCAAAGCTCTAACTCCATTTGCCCTAGAGAGGAAAGCTCTGGTCTGTAGAACCAGAGAGTTTTTGGGTTCTCCGTTCCTTATCCGAAACGCCCCTGATAGTCGCCAAAAGCTGTTGAAATAATATTCCAAGCAGCTCCCTTCGGGTTCCCTTTTTTGCATATAGTGCATTCCTTGCTTCGCAACTTCGGCAAGCGGCTCCCCGTTCGGCTCCTGAAAGGCTGCGCTGGGCGCCCACGTGTCTCGCCTGCGGGGTTCTTCATTTTCTGTTGCTTTATGTTTCCTACGGGTTGCGAAACGGGGCCCACATCTTTGTACGTGGCGGTGTAGCGCAATCTTTCCCTAGCAAGAGTAGAGTATGCTGCGGCGGGCTGCGAAGGATTTCTATTGGCCTTCTTTATTTCCTGGCGGGACCTACCCTCGCTCACGTGTCAGCAGTTCGCGGCTTTTAAAACAACAGCAGGGACGAGAGCACCACGGGTTGCGAAACGCGGCCACGCGTCTTTCGCCACCCGGTTCATGCGGCCTTTCCCCGTTTTCAAAGTAGCCTCCGTCCCCTGAACACGTGTCACTTCTCCGCAAGCTCCCGGTCAATGGAGGAGGAGTTTTCATTCGGTCCGCGGTTTGCTGCCACGTGCCTTGCATTGATTATCAAAGCAAGCCGTGAGATGGCCGAGCGGGATAGTGTCATTCACTGCTGCTCGCCATGGTTCTCTAAGGCGGTGGACGACACTCGTCGCTTCGAAGCCTGGTTGGGACCACTGCCATCATTTCAAAGGGCACGCCTGTAACTGACCAACTGGATGCTGTACCCTGATTGGCTGCTCTCATAACGGCATTGGGAATATTCTTATTCGGGCATCATTACGGGAGATTGTGGAATCTTTCTGTTACAACTCTCCAGGCGGTGGGATTTTGCTCTCCGGCTATATATACTCCCTCTGTTGAGAGACAAGGGTCCAAGATTTTATAGGAAGAATACTGGTTTTAGCAAGAGACGTCAGGCCTCTTTTGCATGTTTATTCGCAAGGAACTTTCAGACTGTGCCTATTGTTCGGCCTTTCTGCTTTTTCATGTCTTGATTAAACTGTGAACTGTGTTTTTTATGGTCTTAAACATTTCATTTGAGGGGACTTCTATATATTGAATGCAAACTTGCTGGTCTAAATCATGTCTTAATGACTCTTCTTAGCAGTAAGAATGTATGCGATACTGTTTTATGTCAATCGAATGAACTGTTTATGCTATTGCTTTGAACTTCCGGTGTTTTGGAACATATCAATAACATTCAGGCCCTTGAGTCTATGATTTATCGTGCCTATCAGAAAGCTTTGGCGCATCGCCTTAGATTAGTATTTGTTTATTATATCTGCTTCCTTTTCCCTTTCCAAAAACCATTATATAGAAGAAGCCGGCTTCTTTAAAATCCGGAGGTCACTCAGTTTGGCGCAAAGGGGTCCCCCTTGAACTGAGTTTCCCATAAAGGCACTGTTATCTCGTCAATTTTTGGCGTCAACAGTAACCACAACCCCAACAGTCCACTTGGTATGGGTTGTACTATCACCTCATCCACAAGGCTCAGACTGATCTCTTGAATGTGATCATAGTTCAAAGACTCGGACTTGGAGAGTACTCAACAAGTCAAATATTTCAATCTCAAAGAGTAGTCGGCAATACTTGGCAACTTTAGAAACACTTGGACTTAAGAAAATATAATTTATAAAAAAAAGAATAAATTTTAAGCAAAATATAACTACAAAATGTATCAAATGAGTTTGGTGGGGGTCCTAGGGTAATTCCCTCAACGGGGTTGAAGGGCAACATCCCTCACGAGGTCCAAGGGCAGCACCCCTTGTGCATTCCCTCTCGCAATACAGGGTGGGTCGAGGGGTGGCGCCTCTGACACCAAGCCCAAATGAAGACCTTGAAAACCACACATAACATTAGAGCACACACACCTTTTCATAATTTTTCGAAGGAAAAAAAATGCTTATAAAGCCAAAAAAAAGTAGAGTTTTTAGAGTGCTTAAACCACATCTTTTTCCACAATTTTGACATGTTGCTAGCACAGTGAGACAAGTTGTTGGACTTGCTGAGTTTTTTGGTGAGTACTTGCCAAAAACTCAATGAATTTTTCCAAATACTTAGCAAAAAAACTTGGTGTTTTTCCACCTAGTCGGCAAAAAAACTCGGCCAGTAAACCCTATGCATACTCTTGGAGCAAAATAAACTCACACGTAGTCGGTAACTTTCTGATTTTGCAAGGTATGCTTGTGATGACCCCATTGCCAAGTAGGGTAATGCCCTTTACATAGTAAGCTGGGTTTTAATTCTAATTCTAAATACCACCCATGGTATAAAAACCTCAACTAATTTGTACATCTTTGTGTATGCCATGAATGCGTTTGAGTAGCTACCTCCTTTATCTATGTGAGAAAGACACAATGATTGTGTATAGAAAAACATGAAACAGAAATGAAAATTAAAACCCTATTTCAAATTAACCTACACCTCAATTCAAGCAAAGGAAACTTGAAAAACATGAATAAAAGCAGCTCTTACCCACATAAGATTCCTAATGCACCAAAGGGCAGTTATGCTCAAAAGATTTGCTGTTGAAAAGAGTATGGAATGTGATTGCTCACAGTGGCAGCATAACATTGTATTTCAAACTGAGGATCCTTCCAAATGGCTTATGGAAAGGTAGGTTTATAAGTTTTGGATTGAGTAGATCAACAATCAAGATTAATTGAAAGGATTAATCGGTAAGATTGAGTTGGTTATTTGGTTGTGAGATGAAGGGAGGAGAAAAGAGGAGAATTTTAATAATACTTTTATATTTTTTAGATGTAAAGGACAGATTTAAAATATAAGTTCTATTTAAATCATGTGAGATGGGAGGGGGAATTGTTTTAATTTATTTAATTAATAGAAAAATGAATATGTAGTAAGTGACACTAGAACGTGGGTGTTTTTTTGGTGTCTACAATGACAGGACAACTTATGGAAGGGTAGATTTAAAACTTTTTGATTGAGTGGATCAACCGTCAAGATTAGTTGAGAGGATTAACCAGTGGGATTGAGTTCGGTTATTTGGTTGTGCAATGGAAGGTGGAGATAAAAAGAGAATTTTAATAATTATTTTATATTTTTTAACTGTAAAGGTGGGATGTAAATAATAAATTTTATTTAAATCATGTGAGATGGGAGGGAGGAATTATTTTAATTTATTTAAATAAAAAATGAATATGTGGTAGGCGATGCTAGAACATGGGGGTTAAGTATCTATAATGACAGGATGGAAAATAGTGAGAAGCAGCTTTTTCCACACTCTATTAAGAGATATTGCGTACCTCAGTAAACACAGTCCGAAAAACATATATCGTCCCTCTGAATTCCCAGAAGGCACCAGATATCACAATAGTTTATTTAAAAAGTGGGTCTAGGTCGAAGCAGGTTACGTTAAGTTGTATAGGAATCTCATGGTTATGGAAATCTTATTGATAATTCCGAGATTGAAAACCTCAGTTTTCCAAAGTATCTTTAGGACCAATTAAATCAATAATGCAAATAATGGCTTATGACAAAACCAAAATACGACCTTATGAGTACTCCTCAATTGGGAAGGAAAAATAGCTACAACGCTTGTTTTGTTTTATGAGGCAATCTAAAGCCCAAATTAACAAATAACAGGTAAGAAAAAGTTCTAACCTCCCAGTGGATTAATAATTATGCTAACATAATTTTCCCTGAGACAGGTGGTCTCGCTAATGTGTCAAGAATCAACAAAAATAGTAATTATTTTTATATTTTCAGTGTAGAATTAGACTGCTAACCTGATCAATGCTTTTGAGACACTTGAATTGAGGTCCGTCACTGCAATCGTAGGTTGAATCTCCTGTTCTTCGAACCCTAAAATGTTCTTTGGTCTCCAGAAAATTGAAGTAAGTGGAAGTACTGAAAGTCTTCCGGGCCATTCTCCATTCTAAAAACAAAATTCTTCGTACACTTCTTAGTCCGAAAATTTCAAACCCATTGAAAAAGTAGCTGTAAATTAACTACGTAGGAAACACAAAATATAGAGAACAGATTAGCTCCCGCTCAATTTGCCTGTAAGGAATGGGTGCCCTAATTCATATCCCGCTGATATCTTAGAAGAAATTCACCACTAATACGGAGTAGGATATCCTTCATTCCCCATCACTAGCGTGGCCATACTAAGGTTTCCATGATCTTCTCCATAGCCCTTATTTCTTCACCTGCATCGAATAGCATTGACATGAACATCGACACCACGTTTGTATTCACTTGGTACGGTGTCGCCTCATTTGTATAAATGTCGCCTAGGACCAACCTCATCGCATGCATCACCATCCCCTAATTAGACTTAAAGACTTCCATCAATCGCCTCTCTGAAAGCTCGCCCAAGAAATCCACTTGCCTCGTTTTCACCTTCAAACAAATTATGGTGTTCATTCTGGCTCTGCGGAATATCACATTTGGTTGTGAAAATGAGTCACCCATCATTTCCTTTAAAGCCCAACTGTAATAATTTCCATTCGAGCTTCAGTACTTCTCCAGTTATTGCCTTGAGGGGTAACGATTTTCGTTTGTCCTTCCACATTTAAGTGTCTGCAAGGATCCACGATCTCCCAATGTTGGCCTTGTGAAACACATGCCACTTAGCTTCGAGTCTAGCACAACCTTGTTTACACCCATATCTATAGCCACATTTGTTCCCTCATCTTCCATCACATGACCACCTCGGTATACGTGAGAAATCTTAAAATCTTTACAACTAAATATGCATTGATAACCCCCAGCCATTTGTTTAGTTTCTAGCTCGGGGTTATCATTTTTTTTAATTGTATTAATAATGTTTCGAGTCCTTGGATATTTAATTGTTTCTCTAGCTCTAGCCTTAATATGGTTGCTTGAAATTCTACTCCGTTGTTTGTCGCTTGTTCTAGTTTCCTTGATACTGGACTAGCATTACTTCCCTATCCTGGTTCTGAATAACACAACCAGCTCTTGCTTCTTGCTTCTTTGTGACCCCATCAAAATTTATCTTGACCTATCTATCTTCTAGAGGTGACCACTTTACACCTTTCTTCGGGTGAGAAATCGGATGAACCTACTTTAAAGCCTCATAAACGAAGAATAAGCATTGTTCTTTCAAAAACAAGTAAAATATAAATATAAATATGTGAAGTAAACATTATTTAAATAGATATTAAAAAATGGTATTTGTCTAGAATGAATAACACAGCCAGCTCTTGCTTCTCTAGGATTTCCATGTGACCCCCCATCAAAATTTATCTTGACCCATCCATCTTCTAGAGGTGACCACTTTACACCTTTCTTCGGGTGAGAAATCGGATGAACCTACTTTAAAGCCTCATAAACGGAGAATAAGCATTGTTCTTTCAAAAACAGGTAAAATATAAATATAAATATGTGAAGTAAACATTATTTAAATAGATATTAAAAAATGGTATTTGTCTAGAATGAATAACACAGCCAGCTCTTGCTTCTCTAGGATTTCCATGTGACCCCCCATCAAAATTTATCTTGACCCATCCATCTTGTAGAGGTGACCACTTTACACCTTTTCTCATGTGAGAAATCGGATGAACCTACTTTAAAGCCTCATTAACGGAGAATAAGCATTGTTCTTTCAAAAACAAGTAAAATATAAATATAAATATGTGAAGTAAACATTATTTAAATAGATGTTAAAAAATGATATTTGTCTAGAAAAATAAAATAACTCATCAAATAAAAATTGTCTTCAATTTTTATTTTTCATTTATCTTTTTAAAATTTGAAAATATTTTTTTATGATTTATTGTATTATGATTGAAAAATTAAACAAGTAAATAATGTTAAAAAAAGTCTTAGCTAAAAGTTAAAATAAATAATTATTTCAAAAATAATCTTATTGGTTAATTTATAATTATTTACTATTTTATTTATCAAATTGCATAACAATTTTAATCATTTTTTTAGTTAATATTTTTATTATAATAGTAAAATAACTCTTTTAATAAAAAATTAAGTAAATAAAGAAAAAACATTATAAATAAAAAATAATAATTATAAAGTAAAATTAGAATGCCTATCTTTTCAAAAGTCTGTATAAGATACAACCAAATATATCAGTTTACATAATTGTTTCTAAAGAAAGGTATACTATGTACTAGTAGCCAAATATTAAATAAATATATATAAAAACTGAGAGATATTAATTTGGTGTTATTTTATTTACTTAAAATTTATGTTATTTCATTTTTGAAATTATTTTACTTACTAGGCACATGAAGATATAAATTTTATGTATAAATGTTTTTGAAATTTAAGGTAAAAAATAAGTGTTTTTGTTTAACACTCTAATATTTACAATATTATGAAGAGGTATTAAGAGGTTGTATAAAAAACAAGAAAGTAGGAGATAGGAACACGAGTTATATGAATTACATGTTTTACAAGAATGTGTACCGAAAGAAATATATAGAAAAATGTGGAAGATGATAATGTGAGAGTATAAGGCATGTGTGAAATATTATATAAGACAATAAAGTATATTAATATATGACTTTATGTATATATGTGTGTAATTTTTTTATACTTTAATTTGTATTTTTATTTTATATTTCTTTTTTTTTTGCTTCGCATTAGGGTTTACTATATATAATAAAGTATAAAACCTTAAACCTTAGTCCTTTTTTTTGGTCAATATCTAGTTATTTTGTGAAAATCTTGGTTGTTGTTGCATAATATATCCCAAAAGAAAAACTTAGTGGTAATTCAAACCAAAGAAATTTCAAATTTTTATTCTTTTTATTATACATGATGAAGGTATGTGTTATAAAGAGGTATGGTGGTGCACAATAAGTAATGACTATCAAGGAACTAGGCACTAAGGTGGTAGCATAGAGAAGAGAGGAAATCCAAAAATACATGACTATTGAGGGAAATTAGATCTGGTGTTTGGGGAGAGAATTAAATAAACATGGGAATTAGAATGAATAAGGTAGAGGAAATAATTAAAAATAGAGAATAAAATTAAAAGAAGAAAGAAAAGAGAGTGAAGGAATGACGTAAGTAATAGATATGATGGAAGACTAATTAGTAGTATCACTAAGGCCATCATATAGGGACCTATAATAATTCCCTTAGTTACTACCTTTTATAGATCAATAATAGCCTATTAAGCACTGACAGACTTACTAACAATCTAATAGCCCAACATGCAACCAAAGAAGGATTCTTAGTGAAACAAATTATATATTATAGTTGTGCAAAAGTTTTTAGGCCTAATCTCTTCACAATAGAGAAAAAGGTTAGTTAAGATAGTAGGATCTCACTTGCTCATAATCTCTCCCATTTGGACCATAAGAAACCATAAATTTTAGACCTTGTTGTTGAATAAATCTTTAAAGATATAATTAGTATGATCAATAAATATTTATAACCATATTTAGATAATATATAATAATTATCAACAATTAAAGAAGCAATACCTTTGATGTACTACTTGGAAATGTGTCAGTTCATTAGCCTTTTGCATCAATTATGTTTGGGACTAGGGTGTAATTTGATCCCAACCATATGGATAAAGGCCCCTACCTATCCCATCCAAGTGGATTATGTGAACCATCAAGAGAAAGGATATCGTTGACAATCATTTAGGGAGAAAGGCACCCACCTACTAAAAACCAACCATTACCAAGATATTCCTTTCGTACTATTCTAGAACACAATCATGCAAAAAAAGAGATACTAAAGTTTGCACATAGGGAATATATCCTCTTTATTATTTTACTCATCTTTTGTTATATCTTTTTTCTTGCATAGGATTGCTAAGAGCTAGAAAATGGAATCCATCACTTGCATGCCACTAGCTCTATGGTCTACATGCTAATCTAGTGAAAGAAATCCAAGCCTCACAAGAAGCTTTTGGCATCCATTGCCTACATACCTAGGTCATATCTATCTAAATCTAGGTTATGGTTAAATCATTCCACTTGTAGAGCATGCTTCTAGACTATTTTCAAACTAGAGCAATGATAAGCTTATCTTTAGGCAGCTCATAAGATTTACTATTTCAATGATCACCTCAAAAGCAAAGGAGAAAGCTACATTTTAGGGGATATACAACCCTTTACTATTTTAGAACACAATCATGCAAGAAAAGAGATAATAAAGTTTCCATATAGGAAATATCTCCTCTTAATTATTTTATTCATCTTTTGTTATGTATTTTTCTTGTATAGGATTGCTAAGAGCTAGAAAATGACATCCATCACCTGTATGCCACTAGATCTATGGTTTACATACTAATTTGGCAAAAGAAATGGACAATCCTCACAAGAAGCTTTAGCATCCATCACCTACATACCTAGGTGATACCTAGCTAAATCTAGGTTATGGTCAAAGCATTCCACTTTTAGAGCATGCTCCTTGACTATTGTCAATCTAGAGCAATTATAAGCTTATCTTTGGGTAGCTCATAAGATTTAATATTACAATGATCGCCTCAAAAGAAAAGGAGCAAGCTACATTTTAGGGGGTATATAACCCTCTACCTATTCCCTCATAGAGTCTTTTACTCCAACCATCACGTGTTATTGTAGAAGTTGGATCCTATATCTCGTTGGGTTCTACAAGTGGGAAAAGACCTTTTATAATGTGATGTGCAAAACCAAAGTCTTATGACTTCTTCATGTAGGGTTGTCCTATTATTTTCTAGGACTGGTTTAAAGAAAGGGATATGATAGTCATTTTAATCATAGGACCCACCATTTATAATGGTACATAGGCTTATGAAAGGAAACCCTTGTAGATCATGGTAGAGGATAGCAAAACCATATAGTTTGTAAGTAGGTCATGAGCAAGAGATATTTGAAACTTAACTAGATTGATATTAATTTAAGTAGAATGTAAAATTGATAAGTTTAATTTTTAAAGAATCTCATTTAACATCATGTCGTTTATACCAACTAATAAGTATGGAGCATACATGTCAAGATTGTCTATGTTTTGAGTATAAAATAAAATTTTCTATTACTTCATCCTTTCGAAAAGCTTTTATCCCTCCAACAAATTAATATGTATATAAAGATACATTAACCTAATGCTTTATGATTATTCATAACAAAATAATTAATATTGAGAAAGACATGTCATTAAGGTTATCTGTTTTCCCTTCTATATTAAGGTTTGTGGAGTGAGAGCCATTATTACTTAGCACCCATGATAGGTTGGTAATGATAGGAAGATATATCCAATATTTACATTTGCAAAAATAAACTATGAAGATTAACTTGCATGTCTAACATTTCTAGTTAACTGCCATAATAGATGAGTTGTATACAGGGAAGACACCTAAAACCTTTGACTATAGAAGTTGAGAGAAGCAAATACATATAATACATGCATCATAAGGCTATAAATTCCATCTAAGGACCATATTATAGTCTATAAATAGTCAAGCTAGGAAAGAATAGCCTAAATCATGTTCACAAACAACATTGGCAACCAACAATTATTTTAATTTCATTGAGCAACATAGAACCTTGAAAGATCTAGGTCCTACTAGAATGGCTCCCAGAACAACCGAACAACCAAAAACATATCTCAACTAAGACATAAAGATATTAGGTTGATATAATGGAGTCTAAACTAAGGGATAAATAATAATTAAAAAAAATGATATCTAGAGATTTATCAACCACACACATTTAAAAAGCCTCTACCTTGGATGCAACCCTAGACAACAAAAATTTAAATAGTCATACCTTGTTGGAGTAATTAATAAAATCACCTAATAATTAATTAGTCATTAATTAATTTTGTTATGCCCCTTTTAATTTATTATACTTAAGCTAAATTTAGGAGTGTTTTTCTATGATTACATTGGGCTAATTATAGGTCATGTTGTCTCTACAAAGACCTTTTTCATAATGTTTTTTTGAAATGGGTAGAATTTCACATATTATGTAGGGGTATATAATTAGTCTTTTATTTGAAACTCTTAATTTCTATAATTTGAGTTTATTTTGTTGTCTATTCATATTTTTGAGACCTACTTATGCTTAAAAATTTCTCAAATGAGCTCCTTTTTTGTGCTTATGCTTAATTTTTTTTTTGTTTTCCCTATTCTACAAGCACATATTACTTTCAAATTTTGGCTATTTTTGGGCCCTATAAAACCATATTAATTTAGAATATTGTATTCTAATTTCACTAAATATAAAGTGCCAACACTTGTAAAAATTTGGTGGTTTTATGGGGTTATTGTAAAATAGAAACTAAGATAAAGTTCCATTCTAGGATATTTCATCATAGATTTTGATATTAAATTTCATCATTATATTGTAATGCTAAATTTGAAGAACTATTTATTCTTGAAAAATGAGATACAAGATGTAATGCCTATTTCCTTTGACTCATTCTTGAGCCAAGTTACTACCAATAGAAGTGTGAATGTATAAACAATAATGACATTGCATATGGATTAATTTGTAATAATATTTAAGGATTTTTTTGTATCAAATTGAGAACATAAAGTGCCCTTTCAATGCTTGGACTACAATTTGATATCTATATGGAGGCCTTCCAATTCTCCATCCAATTATGATTCTTCCTTTGAGAACCTTTCACATGTAGTTGATACTGAGATTTCTAGCAATCCTTTCCCTTTTGATACCCCATTTATAGTTGATGACATTTCTCTTGTACCTATTGTCGCTTTAGAGTTCAAAGTCACTTCTTTAAGAAATTCAAGTGATCATTTTCATCAAGATTATATGTCTTTTAGATTTTCCTCATCAAAACACTTTCCTACAAAGCATATCTTTATTTATTTGTAGAGTCCCACATTTTAGTTCTATACATGACACCATCAAGGACATAAATTTTCTCTTGCAAGGCATTGCTCTATCACCTATTATTTTATTATAGTTTAAAGTCACTTATTTGAGGCCTTCTAGTAATTCTCTATATTAGGTTTCCTCATGTCTACATGATTCACTTCATTGGGAGGCATATTTATTAGAATTTTTACATCTATTTGTGGACTCTCACATTCTAAATCTTGATAACACTATTATGGATATTTATCTTCTTTAATGACAACTCTAATGGTATTACACCTTACTTCTTTGGATGTATTTTCTCCACCTCTACATGCTTACATTGTGACAAAACCTATAGTTTCTAAATCCTATGATTCACCTATCTAATCATCCATGTTGACACCTACAGGACTAGGTTCTTGATTTAGTTATTATACCAATATTAGGATCCATTTTGAGTCTTATTTAGTACCTAATTTATCATCAACACTTATCACAATTTAAAATAAACTTTATTGAGTAGTATTTTAAGACATATTTATACTCCTTTTTAGGGCAGGTGGGGTTTTGTTTGCCTCTCTTTAGGGAACCATACTTGTGCATGGGTACCTTACATGACCTCATTGCTAGGACCCATTTTTTCTATTTGGAGGAAGATTTTCTCTAAGTTGGATACATAATTAGGGTACTATTAAACTCTCTTGTTCTCTATCATCCATTTAATGCTTCCTTATTTCCATCTTCAATAGTTAGGTCTAGGACTCTTGATTAGACTCTAGAGCACATTGAGAACTAGATTGGATATATGCGAGCATTTTCTAGAGATTTTCTTTGTTTTCTTTCCCTTCATTCCACCTTTTGAGTGGGAAGTTAGTAGACTTTTAGCTTAGGTTTTCCTTCTTCCAAAATGCAGATGCATTTTTCGATGTGAAGGGACCTATTTCATCATTTGTTATGAGACAATATGTACCTAAATTCTTTCTTTGCAATGTGAAGTCATTGATCTTGTAGGGATATTAGAGGCTACATCTTTGGGGGGATAGATATTCCTTTCTTTTTTTCTCAAACTATGAGGGAAATCTTTCTCTCCATTTTGGAAGGGTCTTTTATCTCTTTACAAGGGAGATTTTCTATTGGTTTTCTACATTTATTCATTTATATATGAGATCTTTATATACATGGGTACCTCATTAAACTTCATTTTGCATGACCCATTTTTCCCCACCTAAGCTATGCTTAAGGGGGAGTGCCAGTGTAGGCTTATATTTTCATCTAGATTGAGGTGATTATTCTTTTTTTCTACACTTTTTTTGGTGAAAAGATAAATATATTAATTAAGGAATTTTATATAATTACAAAAATATTTCTAAACAACAATAGTTGTCACCAAAGCCCAAAGTGTAAAAATCCAAGGAGGTTGTCTACAAATCCACCACCTCTAGGAACCAAGAATAATCATGAAACAAATAAAACATAAAATACTAAGAAAAAAATTCAAATAGATCAAACCAAATCATTTTTTAGGAGTTGGAGAAACTACAAAGACTATGACAAGGAAAACCAATGTATGACCTTCTAAGTGAGATCAACATTCTAGAGGTTCATTTAGCTGAACAATCTGCAACAACATTCAATTTTCTAGGCATATAAAGAAAGGAGATGCACTCATAAATTTTATAAAAGGAAAATAATTTATTCAAAATAAGAAGCCAACATCTAATAAGACTCTTGAGACTTTCCATTATTAAGAAGAATGGCAAAAACCATAGAATCCATCTCACAAGTTATCTTCTTCCAACCCAATTTAAAAAATTTCTCAAATGCCACAAAGAGAGCCCAAGCCTCATTTTAGTTAAGATTTCTTAGGTTGTATTGGTGATTCATGAGTTTGAGGTGTAGGATGAGGTGTCTTTTACTTCCAATAGGAGGCATTCTTACTATATTTAGATCTTAGTGATGTGCACTTCCTATTGGTCAATCTCGTCACCTCTTCTCTCACACAACTCCTATATGTGTACCCCCTCACCTTCCTTGTTTATGCATGTGATTGTGAACTTTCTTTATGCTATTTTTCTTATTACATTTGTATAGCTCTCTAGTTCTAGGAAACTAGCTCTAATTATAATATTTCAATTTCTTAATAGTTTCATTGTATCTAATCCTTGTGAGAGATTATGCATTAATATCTATTTTAAAAAATTTAACATTTGTTGCATCACACTAGGGTTTACTATAAATAATAAGTGTAAAAACTTGGACTTGAGTATGGATTTTTTGTCAACAATGGCAATTATTATTAGTTTTAAAGGAATATCATTTTATTGGAACACTTCTATAGATCTATCATATTAATCATTAAAAGTTTAAGAACAAAGTATAGAAGGTCTAAAATATAAATTGGTTGGTTGATATATTATATATTAATCAATCCTAGGACATGTGAGAATGAACCTAAAA
>VDFB02303377.1:0-26871 GCA_007258455.2 Sequoia sempervirens
AAAGTCATTCAGTCAAACTACATCTTATAGAAACTAAAAATGTATACCTTTACTTGGTAAAATTGAAAAACCTAATTATTATATTAGCACATTTTTTATGTATTAAGAATGTAGAAATTATTATTTTGAAAAATATTATTTATTAAAAATTTAACCTTTTTTTTACGCCGAGAGGCGTTATACAGTGAAAGCATTCAAGGAATATTCTCCGTTAAGTTTTTGAAACTGCATTTAAATTGACATTTTTGTTGGCTGTCATGAGTGGTGGCAATTATAATTCTTCCATAGTTAAATTCTAAAAAAATAATTTGAACCTCATATAAAGTCTGGTGTCGAGCAAGTTAATATTTTAAGTAGAAATTATCATCATGAAAGTCTCGATCATCTTGGTTGAATGTGGTTTACAGACGGCTTGCAGTATATGGGACTCCTCGTACTCCCGATATGAGGGAGGCATCTAACTCGTGCTCCACAATACGAGGTGTACATACCTTACCTCCTATAGGATTTGAACTTGTGACCTCTCTTTCAAGAGTACAAGTTCTTCACCATTAGGCCAACTCAGGATTAGAATTCAATTAAGGTTGAGGATAGATTAATATTAGGGTTAAGGTTAGGGTTATATGAGAAAGCTTTGGGTAAAAGTTAGGGTTACGTTTCAATTAGGGTTAGAGACAATTAGGATAAGGGGTAGTAGTAATTTTAGGATATGATAAGAGTTCAATAGGGGTTGTGTTCTAATAAGGGTTAGGGTTAGGGTTCAATTCATATTAAAAGTCAATTAGAATTTGGCTCATCATTAGAATTAAGGTTTGTATTGAAATTATAATCATGAATAGAGTTTGAGTTAAGGCTAGGGTTAGAAATAGAATTAGGGGTAGATTTCAAGCTAAGATTAAAAGTCAATGAGGGTTATGGTTCAATTAGAATTACGGTTCAGTTAGGGTTATGGTTCAATTAGAATTAGAGTTCACGTACTTAGGGTTGTAAGTTAAATAGATCAATTAGAATTAGGCTCGTCATTAGAATTAACGTTAGTATTTAAATTATAATCATTAATAGAGTTTGAATTAAGGTGGGTTCTATGATAAATAGAGAAATTAGAATTAGGCTCATCATTAAAAGTAAGGTTAGAATTATAATAATGAATAGAGTTCACATTAAGGGTATGATTAGAAATAGAATTAGGGTTATATTTAAGGCTAAGATTAAAATTCAATTAGGGTTATGGTTCAATTGGAATTAGGGTTATGATTAAAATATAGCAACTTAAATAGATAAATTTGTTATAATAAATTCACATCTAAAATCAATTTAAAATTATAAAATTAACTACAAAAAAAATATAATAAATTGATATTAAAAAAATAATGTGATTAAAAATTACATTTACACATAAGTTCATCATATGAAAAAAATATATAACATTATGATTTACTATTATGATTATTCAACTATCACTTAGTTAGGATTATGATCATAAGGGTTCAATAAGAGTTGTGTTCTAATAAGCGTTAGGGTTAGGGTTCAGGGTTCAATTCGTATTAAAAGTCAATTAGAATTTGGCTCATCATAAGAATTAAGGTTTGTATTGAAACTATAATCAAGAATAGAGTTTGAGTCAAGGCTAGGGTTAGAATTAGAATTAGGGGTAGATTTCAGGCTAAGATTAAAAGTCAATGAGGGTTATGGTTCAATTAGAATTAGAGTTCACTTAGGGACGTAAGATAAATAGATCAATTAGAATTAGGATCAACATTAGAATTAACGTTAGTATTAAAATTATAATCATTAATAGAGTTTGAATTAATGCTATGGTTAGAATTAGAATTAGGGGAAGATTTTAGGATAAGATTAAAAGTCAATTAGGGTTATGATTAACATATAGCAACTTAAATACAATTTTTTTAATAATAAATGCACATCTAAAATCAATTTAAAATTATAAAATAAAATACAAAAAAAATATAATAAATGTATACTACATTCAATTCTTCTGCTATAGAAAAATTCAACAAATTATCAATGTTTGAAATCTATTGAATACTATTTTCCTTATATGATGATGATGTAGGCATGGATCCTATCAACAATCCATATAAGCAACCAATTTCTAGAAAAAATGAACATCAAACAAGAACCATTCCTATTGCAACACTCAATTCGTACCAGAATAGATGGTCAATAAAGGCAAGGGTTACTAGAAAGGGTCAACTTCGTCATTTTAACAATGCCAAAGGACATGGAAAAGGGTTTACTTTTGACTTGGTTGATTTAGATGGTGGTGAAATTAGAGTGACATGTTTTAATGGAGTTGTAGAAAAGTTTTATGATCATATTGAAACTGGAAAAGTGTATCTCATCTCAAAAGGGAGACTCAAACCTGCACAGAAAGAATTTTAACCAAATAAAAAATGAATGGGAAATCTTATTAGAAACAAATTCGATTGTTGAGTTGTGTTTGGAGGAGGATAGCTATATACCAAAATAACAATTCCATTTTCCATCGATAAGAGAAATTGAGAACATGAAAAGCAATTCTTTGGTTGATATTATTGGTTTTGTTCTCTCAATTGACACACCAAACACCATATTCAAAAAGAATGCCACACAAACTCAAAAAAGAACCCTTCAAATGAAAGACATGTCTGGTTGTATGGTGGAATTAACATTGTGGGGTGATTTCTACAATAAGGAAGGTCAACAACTCCAAGAAATGTGCAATGTAGGAACCTTCTCGATTCTTGCGATAAAGGCTGCACAAATTAGTGATTTTGGTGGGAAATTTGTGGGAACAATTAGTACAACCTAGCTCCTTATAAATCCAGATCTTCCTCTCTCACACCAATTGAGATTTTGGTTTGATATAGAAGGGAAGAATGTCCATTCTCATTCTATTACAAACGAAATCTCATTTGCGATTGAAGAAAAAATGTTAAAAATTATCTCATAAATACAAGATCAGGACCTTTCCAACTCTGGCAAACCTTATTGGATAGTTATAAAAGCTACCTTATCTTTCATTAAGGTAGAAATTTTTTTTTATATAGCATGCCCCTTGAAAATTGGAGATAGGCACTGCAAAAAGAAGGTAAACACTAATGAAAATGGTCAGTGGTATTGTGGAAGATGTCATAAAACTTTCCCCGAATGTGATTATAAATATATACTTCAATGCAAAGTGCAAGACCATACTTCATTCACTTGGATTACAACTTTTGAAGAAGCGGCAGAAGAAATTATGGGTGTTACATCAAAAGAATTGAACATTTTGAAGCATGAAAAACAAGATGATGTTAAATTTTCACACATTATACAAAAGGTCCTTTTCAATAGATACATATTTAAAATTCAAGTGAAAAAAGAGACTTATAATGATGAACAAAGGATTAAATGCACAGTCATAAAAACAACAAAGTTTGATTATTCATCTGAGAGAAAAGCTTTATTAAACTCAATTGCAAAGCTATAGGTTTCGTAACATTCAAATGCTTTTCCTTTCTATTGTTTGCTTCGTCCTTTTCCTTTCTGGAAGCTGGTGTTTTTTGTTGGACTTTTGTTTCCTTTCCTTATTTTTGTAAACTCTGTGGTTTCAGGTCCCTATAAAACCCGTTTTACCCTTTATAAAAAACATTCAAATGCTTGAATGTATATAATGTTAACAATGTATTCAAACATTTGGAAAAAAAAACCAGTGGATATATCTAAGTTAGTTAATGCCATTTTATCACACAATATACTTCTTTGATGGTGTCAATACTAAATCTAGTGATTGATGAACATTCCTACTTTTAAATTTATTGCTCTTGGTTGATTGTTGTTATAGACAAGTTGGTATGATTTCAAATTTGAATGTCTACCCTTATATATGGGAATTGAGATAAACAATGGCATAAACAATAATGAAATCAAATTGATTGCTTTCCAAATTCATATTCATGAAAATCTAAGCATTTTTTCAAGTCAATAGGTGTCTCGATAAAGATAACTCTCTCGACGTGTTTTACATATATTATTAATTAATATAGGTATGCTAGTATTAAAACAATGAAAAGAATAGTCAATTTATAACAGTAATCTAAAAGAATGTAAAAAAAATCTAAATTATATATAAAATAAATATTTAAAAATATAAAATATAAGTATAAATTTAATGAATAGGTTGAATGATAAGATTAGCCATAAAATCTAAAAATTAAGGAAGTTATTAAAAAAAGACTAAAATTTAAATATAAATTTGTTGATTAAACTATAATCATCTTAAAAATTAAAAATATTAATATCAATATAATTTAACTATTTTAATTTAAAAATATTTTAAATTAATATGAAGTATGATTTGTACGTTACAATATATATAAGATTAATAGATGAATACTAAGCATGATTTGTTACAATGTAGGATTATACAAGTGATAAGATTAATAGATAAATACTAAGTATGATTTGTTACTATGCAGGATTACCCACCATTCCATAATAATCATTAATGAAAGTAATGGAAGTGCCAAAATTGCTTATATCGGGTGAAAATTGTGTACCAATTAGATTCAAGAGAATTGATTTTTAAAATATATTTTGTTATATAATTCGCATCTATACATTGTGGATAATAGATTGAAAATTCAAATAGAAAAATTATTCAAGTTCTCATTGGTTAAAGTGAGAGCCATTAATAACCAGTTAAATTTCGGTAAGGCCTTATAGTTCCCTCGGGCAGAACTAAAAATTATATTTATAGGAAGAAAAATAAAATAAATCTGCTACAATTTGTTTTATAATTTCACTTTTAACTTTAAATGTATGTTCACTCATTAAGTTGTATTTTTTACATAATCAGATTTTTATTATTTTAGATACTTGCCTGATAAAATATAAAGATGCATTAAAAAAACATATTAGAAATATTCTTTCTTTATATTATATAGCATACCATTGTTCATAATATAGAATACTCTTCACAACACGCTAACATTCATAACTTAAACCTTTTATAGTATTAATAATATCAAGTTATTTATAAAAAACACATAAAATTATTTATAAGCAACTTAAATTTTTAACAATTTAATAAAATATAATTTAATATAATTAAGAAAAATTAAATAAGAATTATAGATAAATTTTATGGAAATATTGATTTACTTGACAAGAAAAAAATCAACAGTAAATTTACTCTATTAATGTTGATAACTCTACTTTTACCAATCTATTTTAACCATCAAGAAAAAAAATTAATCATTAGTGATTGCAACATTATTGGCACATCTTTTTTAAACTCCATTAAATAAACTTTGAAAACACATTTATTTTTAGTTCCCCGCTTTAAGGAACTATAGGCTGCACTTCTTTTCCTTAACAAGTTATTAATAACTTTGATTTTAACAAATAAGAACTCAACTTTTTTTTTTGTTTGACAAATATTTGTATATGGTTAAAGTAAATATGCAAGATTTTTAACTTTTCAAATTTAAAAAAATAATTTTGCTCAATTTTATTGGCTACAAAACTTTGAGTGATAAGGGCGGATTTTCAGGAAGCATAAACCTTTTTTTTTCACCTGTAATTAATCTATTTCGTTGTTTTGAATCTTTTTATTACTTCCTGCGAGGGAACTATAGGCACCACCAAATCTTAACTAGTTATTAATATTTCTCTTTTTAACCAATGAGATCAAAAGCATTTTTTCTATATTTCAAAATTCATTTCTCTTCAATGTAATTAGAAGACAAATTTCACCCAATATAAGCGATTAATGTGCTTCCATTACTTCCATTTCGAATCTTAACTAATTTTTAGGATTTTTATTAAACTTAGGTTGTTTATTTCCAATAATTCAATGAGGTAAACCATACTAACTATTTTGAAAATTAAATTACACTATAATGATAAATTACTTTTTATTAAATTACACTATAAAAATAAATTACTTTTCATTAAATTACTTACTAATTACCCCCCACATTGGGTACGTAACATTTATTTACTATTCCTTGCATTTCATTAAAATAATAATAATAATTAATAAAATTTATACTTTGAATAACAAATGCTAACTAATTAATCAATATAACATCAAAAATTCAACTATTTTAATTACCTTTAATACTAAATTAATTTGTAACGTAACTTCAATGAAAAGCCTAATTTCTTCAAAATAATATTAATACCAATTACTCAAAATTTACTTTTAATATAAATAAATTAATTATTACAAAAACACTTTGTAAATTATATTTATATTATAATTTAAATAAATTAATACTAATCACCTCTCTTTGTCATAAATTAATTCTAAAACAACACTTATTAAACATATATTTAAACCAACAAATTTTCAATTGCTTTGAAATTTGAACTAACTCTAATTACTAAGATACGTTTTGCAAAATAAATGAATTAAGACTACAATAATTATTTAGAGTAAATACTAATTACTTTTATAAAATATTTATTATTTTTAAAAATCAACTTTAAAATTAACAGTAATTACTTTTAAATCAAATTGAAATTAATATTAATAAATTAATCATTTAAATCAATCACAAATTATATCATATTTGTTTTAGAAATAATTCACCTTCTATTTACAACTTATATTAATTACTATATATTAGTTTGTGAAATAAAACATGTTAACTAATTAATAATTAATAATTAATAAGGAAATAAATAACTTTATTATATTAATTAAATAAATAGTCTAAATTTAAAGATTTTTTTCTTCTCATTTAAATTAAAAAAAATGTTTAGTTTTAGCCAAGTTTAAATTTTCATATCCAATTTAAATGTTCATATTAAATATTTATATACATATAAATATATAATAAATTTAAATATTTGTAAAGACAAATATATATTATTTTATGGGTATGAGCAAAGAACATAAAAATTAAATATATGCATTTTAATATTTGAGTCAAATATAGATTTTTAAGAAATATTTGTTTTATATTTTTTTTTAATTGATTCCTCTACTTGTTAAGTAGGAAAGCATAACTAGCTATGCATATTCATCTCAATTCCTTTCAACCTTATAAGTTAATATTCAAATAGATATCTACTTATCAATTAGGAAAACCTGACAAACTGTGCAGATTGTTTGTAACTATGTTTACCTCAACAAACTCTTTCTATTCCTCTCAATTCCTTTCATCCACACGTGTTTATTCTAAACTATAAAAAATAAACTACCTCATCCTCAAAATTTTTTGGCTACACAAGTACAATTATGTTTCTTAATCTATAACATCATGTAATATTATAATCTTATCAAAATATTATCTTTTGACAACTCAAGCATGATCATCCTTAAATTGTTTCAAAAATTTATATCTATTGGATAACATAGTGAATTTGAGCAACTTAGTTTTCCCTAGATTTTGAAAGCAATTATAGTAGCATTGAGCTTAGAGACCATAATGTTGTATTATGACTAAAACAATTTTTTTCCTTTAGATGGACTTGACAGCATATGTAGAGAAGCATGAATTTTTTTTCGATGTAGTCCTAGATGAGCATGTCACAAATGATGATGTGAACTAATGTACCCATGCCATTGTTCTAATTTGGAGTAAAATCATTATATCATGCTTATAAGTATCCTTGATTACGTCTATCAATAGATTGCCTAATCTCCATTGAGAATGTCATAATCTAAAAATATTGTCAGGTGAATGGCATAATCTATAAAAGGGGTTAGATATTACTATTATTAACACCTAGAGTTTTCACATGGTACACCACTATTGTAGTCGATGTAATACAAATTTGGTCGGAACATTTATCTCTCTTAATGGTGTCAGAAGTTCTATCTTAATGTTGATGACTAAAAGCAAACTGGATGTTGAAAGAGTGTTGGTTAAACTTGAATTTTTATGGTATGTCATACTTCTATGGTTTGAATTAGTGTTATGATTAGGGTCAAGTTCAAGTTATAGTTAGGGTTTATTTAGGCTTATTTTGGTTAATCTTACAATTGGGGTTTAACTAGAATGCTAATTGAACCCTAATTTAACCCCTACAACAAGGTTCATTCAATTAGAGTCGGTCTCGAAGCTTAATTAGGGCTAGGCTTGGCATTCAATTAGTGCCATGATTAGGAATCAAGTCTGCTACGCTTAGGGTTCAATTAGGGCTTATTTAGTTCAGCTTTATAATTAAGGCCTAATTAGAGCTAGGTCATGGTCTCACTAGGGTTAAGGTTAGGTTCATTTAGATTAAGGTTCAAGTAGGGTTCAATTAGGATTTTAATTGCTATGATTATTGTTTAAATAGGGTTCGGGTTAATGTTAAGTTAGGATTAAAATTATTAATCTACAATAAAACTTGAAGCTAAGGTTAGAGCTATGGTAAGTGGTAGAGTTAGGCTTAAATTAGGGTTTAATAAAAGGTAGGGTACAATAAGGGTATAATAATATTGGTTAATTTTTAAGTCATGACCATGCTAGATGCCAATTTGGTTTAAAAGACCCCTTGTTGAAGCCCACAAGACATTTATTTCTATATACCTTAGATATTGTTCATATTTATTATCATTGTGTTTGCCCTCATGAGAATGCTTCAGAGTAAAGTACACCTTGCAAATCCACCTACACTAGGAGAACCATTCAATCTCTCAAAATTTTACTGTTATTCTACAATGATTATCAAATTGGATATGTCCAAAGCCTTTAATAAGTTGACTTGGCAACTTCTATACTGCATATACCTCTTGTCAACTTCAACTAGGGGAGTACTAATTGCATAATGAATTGTCTTCTTTTTCAATTCGATTAATCTTCCCCCATAGAGTCTTCTTCATAAATTAGGGGATTAAGTTAAAGAGACCCATTATCATGTTCTTTTTCCATCAAAATGGTAGAGGCCCTTAGTGTAGAACTTATACTAGCCAGTATGTTACAAAAATTTACATGACTTCCAATTCTAGTAGCACAAGCCACTACATAGTGTTTGCAGATGTTACCTGACTTACAAGATAGATGAGTTTCTAGAGGAGATGCAAATAAAGACAAATTTTCAATTTGTTTCCCTGTGCTGTCCGGGAAGGTGGAAAGTATCTAAACTTGTGCCGTTAATTATGAATCTGACATTGACATATATCATTGAACTAAGATTGATACTATTGTTTTGATTCATTGGCGATAATTAGTGGATCAGTGTGAAAAATCTACAGATTTGTGTTTGACTGCAAAGAGTTATCTCTTGTCATTTATCAAGAAATTATTATTTCTATTCATGGGCTTCTTACACGAGAGAATATATTTATGCATTTCTTGTAGAGTCTATTCTAATTGATCATAATAAAAAAACTTCTAATTTTGAAAATAATATAACATAGAACCAAATAGCAGTGAAAATCCCAAACAAAGATTGTCAAGTGTGTATCTCATTTAGTTTTTATTTAATCTTTCTCTTTATGTGTACATTTTCTTGAAGTTTTTTCTGATCATCCAAATAATTTAACGTTGATGGATATGTAACACATTTAGATCATTCATTCCCTAGTTCATCATATTTGGCAAAGAGCATGCCCATCTAGAGATGACCTTACAATTTGGTTATGACTTATCCAGAGATAGTGATGTCGACAAAAAATTAAATGAGACAAGAAGATTTCGAAGCTAAGGGTATACACATCAATGTCCAAGTTAAACAATTAATACCCTAGATAAACATCAGTACACACAATGATGAGTCTGTAGTACGTAGTTGTGATTCTAGATAGTAGGTGAGCCAAATTTGGTTCATGGTGATTGGTTTAAACCTGGTGCAATATTAATTGATCTTGGCTTAAATGCGGTAGAGGTATGACACCTTCTAACTGCCTTTTTCAAAAAAAGTTTATAAGTAAAAGATGGTTAATATATAGCAAATTAAGCTGGTATTGGCATGGTGTGTTGGTTTATAAGTGGCATTGTTGTGCCTTTAGTGTCCGAAACTCGCTAGTGGCAATGGCTGAAATGGCCGTATCCGTCTTTACAGTCTTGTTCTCAAGCATTTAATTTCGAAGAAAAAAAAATATATATAGAAAATTAATACTATTGTTTCTACTTTTTGTATGATCCCAAAGTGCTAAAAGAGGAATACCAATTAGTTGGGTCAGTTCTCTCAAAGTGAAAGAGGATTCAAGAATAACTTCATCAATTAATCCTCTACCTTATGGTCTTGGTCTAATGAATATTGCTATGCTTTTGTCCACTACTCTACAATCAACAAAACAAGCATATGGGTTCAATTGAGATTTCTGATGTTTGATCCAGGCCTTTTGCAATACACAACAAATACAAACAAAACTATTCTAAAACTTTATGGCAGGAACTTCGCTGCTCTGCAGCTCTTGTTATATTATAACATTCATAACTTAAACCTTTTTATACACAATGTCAAGTTAACTATAAATTGTATAGACTTTAGATTTGCTATATCTCTCATATAACAACATAGGTAAATTTGAAAATATTTTAAATTATATAATTTAAAAAAAAAATAAACAACTAGAGTAAAGATTTTATTTCTACATTAAAGTGGATAAACCTTAATCCCAATACTTTAACATTATTAATTGCGTTCTTGTCGCATAACCCTCAAACTTCTAAAACTAACCCTAATTGAATCATAAACCTAACCCTGTCATTTTCACTTTTGTCTCCCTAATTGAACTTTAACACTAAACTTCAAGTTTCCAACAATAGAACCTTAATCTTTCATCTTAACCCCAACCCTAATCCTAAATAGGAATCATAATCTAATTTTAATTAAAAGTCTAACCCTATTTGAATTTTAAAACCCAATTTAACCGTAGCGCTTAGGGTTAGGGTTCAATTACAAGTTAGGGCTGGAATTCATGGTTAAGGATTAGGGTTTCCAAAAATCAAACAAGATTATATCGAGTTTTAATCAGCGCTGCTATTCACTCTAGGGGCTACGTCCAAATTAGTATTCAATTTGGGTTAGGAATCAACCGCGTTATAATTCAATAAGGCTTCTAAGGCCCGTTACGTTGGTCTTATATTAGGGCTAGGGATTGCGCTTAGTCCAATTTAAGGTAAGGGTTATTGTCTATTTTAGGGTTAGTCCGAATTAGAGCTCCTCTAGGGTTTTGATACAATTGTGCTTTTCGCATCGATGTACCAATGAATTTTTAGAGTTAGGGTTATAATATGAGTCTCAATCAAAGTTAGGTTCAAGGTTTAATTAGTGTTAGAGTTAGGTTAATAATAAAATTTTCCATAATGATATGGAAAGCAACCAATTGATTCATATACAAATGCATAAATAAGAATTGGGTACCAAGAATTCTAGAACTGCGAAAGCCACAACAACAAATACAATCCTTAGCTTAATCATTTTTTCTTGTTAGGGTTGGGATAAGAATTTAATGGGTCCAACTGAGACTTAGGAAATAAAGCATTAAAATCAAAGTTGGGTTTTAATTTTAATCTGGTGACGTAAGCCTAAGCCATTAACTCCAGCGGTCATGTCGCTGACAGCTTAGCCAAAGCCTTTCATTAAATACTACTCGTGCAATGTGTAGGTTTTCCAGATTCAAAGATATGGGAGAAGATCTCGATCGTACCCCGCCAACTCGCAGACCTAAGGTGTCACCCTGTTATTTGGCGCGAGGTCAGCAAAAGGTTGATGTGTGTCCTGTATGGAATGTGGGGCCGAATCTCCACTCTTGAGCTCATAACCCGTGGTTTTAGATCGACAACGAAGATCAAAAGCTAATGTAAATCTCTGCTATTCTAGCTAGCAAGAGGAAGATGAAGGTTGGTGAAGCATTAATGAATTATTCCTTGCTTGTGTAGACACGTCGATCTTAATCTGTGTGAAGATGTTATTGTTGGCAATCATGAAGGGTGATATTTGGATTCTCATGTAGCTCTAGTTAAACGGTGACAGTACATATGCTGCCAAATTGCCATGTTTGCACATGCATGTTTATTAAGCATTGATGAAGGTTGCCATTACCTCACACAATAAATAGAAGAGGAATTTAGTACTAATAGTGTCATTCTTGTAGCAGTTAGAGCACTTTGTGGGTTCAGTCTAATCAAGTTTGAGTGCTTGTCTGAGAAGAGAAAATGAGTAAATCAGTAAGGAGGTCTGTTTGTTTGAACTCACAAAAGCTCGGTTCTGCTATTCAGGAAGGTACTTTGGTTGACAAGCCCAGGCTTGTGCCCACTAGATGTAGTAGAAGGTTGCAATTCCAGGACGTTGCTGCTCAACTGGTAGATGACAAAGGCAAGCAGTCAGCGGTGTGCTCCATTACTAGTGTTGGTAGGAAAATAAGGTATGGGCGGCATGGCTTCTCTGGATGCCAACACTCGCCCATTAACCTTATGAGCAACACTTCTGATGATGATGAAGAGATAGTTGTGGTGCCATTGGTTGTTAAAACCCCAAGCGGACCGACTCGAACCATATTGGGCAAGGACAATAAAGAAGATGAGGATGAGAGTCTACTGTATTGGGCAACAACTAGAATACCAGGGTTGGAGTGTTGGTAAGGGAATGGTGGCAGGTAAATAAGAAGTTTCTATTGTGCCTTCATGGAAATTTGGTTTCCTGGCATTTTTGTGTGGATAGCGAACAGGGGATTTTGATGACAATTTGTGTTCCCTTTTCTTTTATATTTTCCTAGTTCGTGCGCCAGGATTTTGATGACAATTTGTGTTCCCTTTTCTTCTAGCTTATCCCAGTCTCTGCGCCAACATGTTTTGCAGATTCAACATGTGGGAAGTTTTGAAAGGAAATTCAAATGCAAATGAGATTTTTGTTCAAATTAAAACCCCAGGCGGACCGACTCGAATCGTATTAGGCAACAACTAGAAGCAGGCGTGTATACAAGGGTCAGAGTGTTGGTAAGGGAATGGTGGAGGGTAAATAAGAAGTTGCTGTGGTGCCTTTGTGGCAATTTGGTTGCCTAGATTTTTTGCGTGGATAGCGACAAGGGGAGTTTGATGACAATTTCTGTTCCCCTATTCTTTTATGCTACCCCAGTCCATGCACTATAAATGTTTTGCAGATTCAACGTGTGGGAAGTTTTGAAATGAAATTCAAATGCAATGGAGATTTTGTTCAAATGAGAATTTGTGGTGAAATTACATTTGAGCCTGAAGCTTGTTGCTCCCTTGTCATATAAAAGGGAATTCAAGGCTCATTTGTAGGGAGAGAACTCATGAAAGCTCTAGCTAGGTTTTGAGTTGAATATATAGGTAGAAAGATAGTTTTGAGCTGAATTATATGGGTAGAAAGATATCCTCATCTCCTCCGGGATGAATATAATACAGACCTGCTTTTGGAGTTTTGTATGAATATATGCAAATTATCTTAAATTGTATGCGATATACCTATAAGCATGAATGTTCAGTATTTCTAATATCTCCCTTTTATGTGGATTTGAGTGAATTTTGAATGAAATTTTAATGATGTTGCTATTCTTTGAGAATTTGTTCAATCGCGGTGGCTCCATGTTTCAAAGTGCCAACTAATTTGTACCCTTTGAGGTTTCATATTTATATGTGTGAGATTGATCTAATATTCGAGAAAATGAATGTTAAAATATCATGAAAAAAATGGGCATAGAATGAATGTAGAAGGAAAATTATATTTGCATATATTCATAAAATAATATATTCATAAAATAATATCTAATAAACAAAAAATATATGCAATTAAAAATAAACGAAAAAATAATTCAACCCAAATTTAGATTAGAGAGATAATTAGATTATATGATAACTTTAAGGCTAGGGTTAGGGTTTGATTAGGATTAGTGTTTGCTTAGGGTTATGATTAGAGTTATGAATCTACAATTAGGGTTAAATTAATGTTCACTTAGGGTTTCTTTCTTGGGAGAATTTTATTGAATTGTAAGTGTATTTTATAAAATTATTATGTCAAGAATTAATTTTAGATAATACTACATGTGATTTTTCATATGGTATTAAATTGTAGATTAAAATAGATAATAGATTTCCTTCATTCTTTTGCATTGTAAGCTACCATAATATATGGCCTTAAAATCCTATTCATATTTTGAGCTTTTCTAAACTATACAACATGAAATCCAACAAATAAATTTGTTATGCATTTTTTCCAAGCACAAATCCCTAGAATTCTTAATGTGTTACTTAGGTTAATTCTTTATTGCATTAAACAAATACACACTAATATATATATATTATGGATTTTAGGGAAAATATTAAAATATTTATATATATAGGAAAATTTAAATGCAATGGATTCAAGTACATACCTTTGCTTTTGTTAATGTTGATGAAGATACAAATCTTGATGAAGTGCCAAATTTGATGACATGATATAAAAAAGTGGAATATCTTTGCTCTATGTGGCACTTGAAATTTTGTACAAAACTATAACTAACTCTACGTCAAATTTGTGACTTTGGACCTATTTTGCATCAATAAATATGAGCTTTGACACATGCCTCCTAATCTACCATACAATATGTACTTAAATGCTCAAAATAGTTGAGAGTAGTGTTGAGATTGGTGGATCTTTGGGAAGGTCCAATGCTTCACTTTTGTATCTCTCCCTATAGATAGAGGTAGAGATGAATATAGAATGAGAGAAGAAAAGGGATAAAAATAGATAGAGATATAGAGAGAGATAGAGGGAGAAATAAATACATAGAGATAGGGAGATATATATATATATAGAGAGAGAGAGATAAGTAGAGAAAGACAAATAGAGAGGGAGAGGGAGTAGAAATAGGGGGACATAGATAGAGAGAAAGAGAGAGGGAGAGAATGATAAATGGGAAGAGAAATACATAGACATAGAGATATATGGGAAGATAAAGGGACAAATAGGTTGAGATATGAAGATAGATAGGGGTATAGGGAGGGAGCAAGAGATCAGGGAGAGATGGGGAGAGATAGAGAGAGGGAGGGAGAAAGGGAGAGAAAGAAGATGGGGAAGAGGGAGATATATGTAGAGAGGGGGAGAGAGGGAGAGCGAGAGGGGGAAAGCAATCAATTTGATTTCATTCTTGTTTGTGTCATTGCTTATCTAAATTCCCATATATAAGGGTACACATTGAAATTTGAAATCATACCAACTTGTCTATAACAACAATCAACCAAGAACAATAAATTTAAAAGCAGAAATGTTCATCAATCATTAGATTTAGTATAGACAGCATCAAAGAAGTATATCATGACAAAATGGCATTAACTAACTTAGATGTATCCACTATTTTTTTTTCAAATGTTTGAATATATTGTTAACTTTATATACATTCAAGCATTTGAATGTTATGAAACCTATAGCTTTGCAATTGAGTCTAATAAAGCTTTGATCTCATATGAATAATCAAACTTTGTTATTTTTATGACTGTGCATTTAATCCTTTGTTCAAGTATATAAGTCTCTTTTTTCACTTGAAGTTTAAATATGTATCTGTTGAAAAGGACATTTTGTATAATGTGTGAAAACTTAACATCATCTTGTTTTTCATGCTTCAAACTGTTCAATTATTTTGTTGTTACACCCATAGTTTCTTCTACCACTTCTTCAAAAGTTGTAACCCAAGTGAATGAAGTATGGTCTTGCACTTTGCATTGAAGTATATAGTTATAATCACATTCAGGGAAAGTTTTATCACATCTTCCACAATACCACTGACCATTTTCATTAGTGTTTCAATAGGGTGGGAGAGAGGGTGGGAGAGTGTGGGAGAAGGTGGGAGAGAGACGTGGGAGAGAGATGGAGGGAGGGAGGAAGAAAGTGGGAGAGAGTGGGAGCGAGGTAGGAAGAATGTGGGAGAGAGTGGGAGAGGGTGCGAGAGAATGGGAGAGAGTGGGAGAGTGGGAGATAGGGAGGGAGAGAGTAGGAGAGAGTGGGAGAGGGTGCAAGAGAGGGGGAGAGAGCGGGAGAGAGTGGGAGAGAGTGTGGGAGAGTGCTCGAGAGAGTGAAAGTGTGGCTACGTAGGGTTTCTATACATAGTATTCATAGGAGAATGGTATCTCTATTTTGAATTATTCTAAACCTTGTTTCTATGTAGTAGTTTTTAAATTCATTTTGTTGTTATACTCTATAATTAATAGTTTATATATTGTACTCTCTATACATGTATCTCTATTTGTGATGATAAACGTATTTGTGATGATAACCTGAACACTACTACTAACCCCAACCCTAACCCTAATTATAAACCCTAAATGAATTATAAACCTAACCCTAACCCTCATTAAACACTAATTTCAATCATAAGTGTAATCAAACCTTTTAATGATAACCTTGAATCATAATTCTATTTCAACCCTAAACCTAACCCTCTAACACTAATTTGTTAAATATAGTACGCTAGTTTCTTTAATATATTAATTTAAAACTTATGATAAAAATTTTAACCCTAACCATAATCATAGTTGTGCCCTAGCCCTAATTTGACCCTAACCTTATTTGAACCCTAACCTTAATAGTAATATTAATTTAATCCTATAGCTAATCTTAATTGAAACCTAACCCTTATTGAATTTTAATAGTAATTGCAACCCTATATGAACCCTAACCTTAATTGATCCTAGAACCCTCACAAAAATCTAACCCTAACCCTAAATCAACCCTAATCATAACCATAATTCATTTGTAAAACTAATTGAACCCTAACCTTGAAAAATGTAATCCTAGCCTTATCATTATAATAATGTTTTAGAGTTATAGTTAACTTAAAATAATAGATGTCTATTATTACATGCAATAAATTATAGTTAGGATTGTAGTTAAGGTTAGTATTAAAACATAATTTAATAACTTAACTACATAATTATTTATAGTTAATCATTACACTTCTATTGTGAATTAAGTAACCTAATAATAAGTTAACCTTGATTAGAAATTAATCAACCCTATTTCATTATTATTATAATTATTAACACATAAGTTAACTTATGATTTTGATTATTATTATTTTAATTAGTAATAGTAAGGTTAACTTATTATGAATTTGATTTTTATTATTATAATTATTAATAGTAAGGTTAACATATTATGATATTAAGTTATTAATTATAAATATATTAATTCAAATTATTTATTATGATATCCTTCTCGAGGTGCCTAATTTTTAATCAAATTTTTATTATAAAAATTGAATAGGCACCTTCAAAAGGATATCTGTCGGCGCATTTTATATATCTATTATTAAATAAAACATTCATTAAAGAAAAAGGGAACATTACTCAGCAGATGGAATATTTCCTCGGGCCCCACCTTGTACAGTCCACGTGGCAGCCGCCCGTGATTTTGCAATCAACCAAAGCCCCATCACGGGATGGCGGAGAACGACTCAAATCAAAGGACAGCTGATGAACAGTCGCACATATTTGATCCACAGATGGGACACGTGTCACCCGCCCGCGATATCGCCATCCTACAATTCCAGATCACGGGATGGCTGGCAACCATTGATGTTGAAGGCATTTTGATCGACGGCAGCGCAAATTTCATCCTTCTGAAAAATAAAAAATTCATTAAAGGGAAAGGGGACATTACTAGGCGGATGGAAAATTTCCTCGGGCCCCACCTTGTACAGTACACATGGCAGCCACTCATGATTTTGCAATCAACCAAAGCAACCATCACGGGATGGCGGGGAACGGCTCAGATCAAAGGACAGTTGATGAACAGTCGCACAAATTTGATCCACAGATGGGACATGTGTCGCCCGCCCGCGATATCGCCATCCTACAATTCCCGATCACGGGATGGCGGGCAACCATTGATCTTGAAGGAATTTTGATCAACAACAGCGCGAATTTCATCCTTCTAAAAAATAAAACATTCATTAAAGGGCAAGGGGACACTAATAGGTGGATGGAAAACAATGACATAAGTTTTTTTTAAAGCGTTCAGCACAGGGCCAACCAAGACTTAGGAAAATAAAACCCGCGGAGGAAATAAAATAATAAGACCAAAGGGACCAGGCCTAGATGGAACGATGGGCATAAGATGTTTTTAAAACCCTTCAAAAAAGGTAACCGTGAAATAGATCCCGACCAAGGGATTACCTAAACACAAGGGTTTAAGATGAAGACAAAGCTAAAACCCCAGCGCTAAGAAATTTTCCAACACCATGAAAGCCTAGTGACATAAGGTAGGGCATGAGTGAAACATTAGGAACAAAATTTGAAGTTCCATCAGTACAAGCATTGGATAACATATATTTTCCCATTAAATGTGAAGGATTTTCAAAAAGTTATAGTGTTCAACTATTGGTCCATTTATTGTGTTCAACTATTAGTCCATATGTGTTGTTTTTATAAAATAGAGAGCATTCGAACAAAACTTTGAAGTTCCACATCACTACCCATAACCTAAACCCTAGGCCTAAACCCTTAACCCTTAGGCCTCTGCCTCTCTCTCTCTCTCTCCAAGTCTCTCCCTCTACCCCCTCCCTCTCTCAAGTCTCTCTCTCAATTCTCTCCCTCCTACCCCTTCTCCCTCTCTTAGGTCTTTCTCTCACTCACTCACTCCCTCTCTTAGTCTCTCTCCCCCACTCGCTCCCTCTCTCTATCTCTCTCAACTATCTTCAATATCCTACTCCCTCTCCCTCCCTTGGGTCTCTCTTTGACTCACTCACTCCCTCTATCTCTACCCCCTTAACCCTAAACCCTAAACCCTCTACCCTCTACCCTTATGGGTAGTGATGGAACTTCAAAGTTTTGTTCTGAGTGTTCTATTTTATAAAAACAACACATATGGACTAATGGTTGAAGTATAAAATCTATTTGTTGTTATAAAAACAACACATAATGATTTAAAATACAACTTTTATTGAACAAAAATGGACCAATAGTTGAGCACTAATTTTCCCTCTATCTCTATTTTCTTATTGTGTTCCTATTAGTGGCTAATTAAATCTTCATTGTAAGAAAACCTGAAGCTTGGGTCCTTCAATCCTCAAAGCTTGTCCTAATTTGCAAATGAATTCATTCAAAACAATTCCATATTATAGATGGATGATACTAGTTTAAATAATAAATCTATTGAGACAAAAATCAATGATTAAATGACTTAAATAAGGTGTAAAACCAAGTTTTTTCATTTAAAATGCAAAATTAGAAGGCAAAGAAACATAATATGAAGATTGAAGATGGAAAGAGGGAAAGAGGGAGGGAGTGGGAGACAAATAGAAGGAGGGAGGGTTAAGGGTTTAAGGTTTTATAGTTTAAGGGTATGGAGGGGATCGAGAGATAGAGGGAGTAAGTGAGTCAGAGAGAGACCTAAGGGAGGGAGAGGGGGTAGGGAGGGCTTAGACTTGAGATAGAGTGACTGAGGAGAGAGACCCTCAGAGAGGGAGGGTGCTAGGGATGGAGAGACTTGAGAGAGAGAGAGGGAGGGAGGTGGGAGAGAGATAGAGAGAGGGAGGAATGGTAGAGGGGTAGATGGTTTAAGGGTTTAAGGTTAGGGTGGAGGGGATAGAGATAGAGGGAGTGAGTGAGTGAGAGAGACCTAAGAGAGGAGAGGGGGTAGGATATTGAAGATAGTTGAGAGAGATAGAGATAGGGAGGGAGTGGGGAGAGAAAGACCTAAGAGAGGAAGTGAGTGAGTGAGAGAAAGACCTAAGAGAGGGAGAAGGGTAGGAGGGAGAGACTTGAGAGAGAGACCTGAGAGAGGGAGAGGGGGTAGGAGGGAGAGACTTGACATAGATAGAGGGTGGAGGGTTTAAGGGTTTGGGGTTTAAGGGTTAAGGGCTAATGGTTTAGGGTTTAGGGTTATGGGTAGTGATGGAACTACAAAGAGCTTGTGTCCTTCAATCTGAAAGCTTGTCTAATTTCTTGGGGTCGTATTTTGTAGTCAAATGTATTAGTGTTGGTATGTAATCACAAAGAAAAAAATGGCTATGGAGAAAATTCATGCCACTAGGTGGGCTTCCCACTCAACCATGCCAAATTTATACCTCGTGATAAATTTAACAAGGTGCCACAAAGAAAAAAGGAAAAGGTGTCAATTCGAGCTTCATGAGACAAGCAAAGATTTTTATACAGTTTAGAACCCATGAACTAACAAGATGACACCACATGCATGCAAGTTGTGTTATGCAAGGTGGCCATAGAAAATGTAGAAATGTAAAAAATAAAAAATGTAAAACATAAAATGTAAAATTTAAAAAAAATATTCAAAGGAGTCTTGTTAAGTTCATGTACAGTCAATTACTTAGGGAACAATGTGCATAATGTTTCCAAAAAAGGGACAATAAAATGATAGTAAATTCACAACTTAAGGGATGTAGTGTGTTGCATCAAGCCACTAAGAGGAATGTAATATGCTAAGAAAGATCACACTTATGAAGGACATCACACCCAATGTCATCCACAAAGTAATAAACACATCATATAAATGACAAGGCCACACTAGGAACAAAGAAATGCAAATGAATTATGGTGATGTACATACCCCCCACTTTAAAGCAGTTGTGAGCAATAGTAAGTATATGAGCAATTGCTTTAAAGTAGAAGAGAGAAGAATACATGAGAGCTTAGTTGGAAATCCCTATGCTAAGTCATATGTTTTTGATAAGCTACATCATGAAGAAAGGGTAGTATGTCATAGGTGAGTCAATCTTAAGATATGTTGTCCATATCCCAGGATTGCTCATATATATTCATGAAAGGTTAATGACTAGGTCAAAAGAGACAATGACAAGTGACATACAAGGAAAAGCATATTAGACCCCTTTCCCCCAATTGAGTGTAGGACAAAGGTGAGCCTAGAATGGAACACAATGTTGTTTGGGGTGATATTGGGATATTGCACACCCTCCATTAAAGGTAGGTGTGAAACTCCAATGACTACTAGAACTTGTGTCTAAAAAGGAATTGTTTGTATATGACTCTTTCGACCATGAGGGTGAGATTTTGGGAATGTTATGGAAAGGAGGTGTAGAATCTAATGAACCCCCATTATCAAAACTACTAGGGTTTTGTAGGAATAGAATTTGTAGGAAATTGAATTTAGTTTCTAAACTACTAGGGTTTTTTTTTTTTTAAATATATTTGGTGAAAATTTGAAATTTCAATGTAGTAGTACTTAAATTTTAGGGAAAAGAAAAGTAGGTGTATGTCTAACCACTCTAACCACAATAAAATGATAATATTTTTAAATAAGATTTTAGACATAAGTAGAGGACTCATGTCGAGATGTGATGCATATTTTTTTGTAATTTTTTTCCAAGTAAATAATTAATTATGATTTTTTTATTACAACTTTTAAAAAATATAAAAAATCGTATGTCTGACCACCTTAACTTGGTCAAAACTTCATGAAATTCATTTTTTTTTAATCCTATAGTATGTGAAGCATAGAATGTGATGCATGTTTTGGATTCCAAAAATGTAATACTGTTTGAAAGCTATAGATGTTTTTCAATCAGCCTATCAATCAAGATTTTAGTCATAATTCAAATAGAAAATGAATAATAATTATTTATTAAATTCAAGTAAAGCATTAATTATATTGGTGGAAATATGAGAATATCCTTTAAAAACCCTTTTCATCTCATCAATTTTGGGTAAAACAAAAGTTGTTAGCCACATACCCTACAAATACCCATCATATTGCCACTTTTTGGCCCATCATGATCCTGAACATACCTAAAAGACAAGTTTGGCTATCGGTTAGAGCCAAATGAGTTCCCATATAGAGATATTATTAGGATTCTTTTTAAGATCTTCAATAGTACAAAATTTATGAGGAAAAGGTAATGATGTAGGAGTGTTGTGTGTTACTCTAGATGTTTGAGTCACTAAGTTACAACTTAGTGGCTGCAAAACATTGTTATGAGTAGATTGCATGATGGATTTCAAGATAGTTTTGAAATTTTGTGTTTTTCAGTAATGGAAGATGACTTAGGAATCTCACTAATTAAAGGAGATCCCACTTGTGTCATCATAACCTCAAAAAAATTCTTGATTGGAATGATATGTTGGTGAAGGGGATTCTAATGCTACTTGATTATCATCTCCTAAGGAAAGGTTAGTGGCTGAAGGATGTGTGCTCATGGTCATATTGTTTGTTATTATGATATTCTCCCTTTGAGAAGAGTTTTTAGAAGAAATACAAGCTAAATGTTGTTGATATTCAAAGTTTGGTTCTTCTAAAAGAACTTCATTTCTAGTAGGGGAATGATCAATGGGTGAATGATTGTGCTCCATAAGGGTTTCCCTAGGAGAAAGGGGACAACAAAAATATTCATAACCTTCCTCAAACAAAGCATCTACTTCATAACTATCAGAGACACTAGGAGAAGGAAAAATGTTATTATCATGATTATTTATGTTTAAGTTGTCTTGTTGATCAATGTCTTGTCTACTAATAGAGGTAAAAGGAGAGAAACAACTTAGATTCTCAACACTCTCATTGATTTGTTCTTCTATCACTAAAATATATTCTTTTCCAATAAGAGAGATATGAGGAGAAGAACAAATATGATTGTGAGGAATATCCAAAGTTGTATTCTCTTTCACTAAAACACTCTCATAGGGAGGGGATAAAAAGTGTTTCTTAACATGTTTACATATGCAAGGTACAAGCATTGTTTGAATAAGAATAAAAAGAAAATGTAGCCATTTCATGCAATGTTTCAACAATATGAACAATGTGTATGCAAAGGTACAAAAAATTCTTATCCAATATATGCAAGACTTGAAGAATGGAAATAAGGTACATGCAAGAATGAAAAGAATTTTTAACAAACTTATGTAAAGTTTTAGGAATAGAAACATTGTATATGCAAAAATGAAAATTACTTTTATTAATTTTATGCAAAATTGCTGAAATGGAAACATTTCCAAACCTAATGATGCTTGGAATTGAAGTGATTGGAAAAATGACTATCTTTAATTGATTTTTTTGAGATAAATGCATAAAAATAAATGCTCTAGAAAACTTCCAAACTTATACTATATGATACTAGGAGCCTTAGGAAGCATAAAAATGAGATTTTAGATGCTATTTCAATTAGTGAAAAATTTGTGTAGGGATTGATTCGCCATAGATGGTGAATGAGTCCCAATAGGGGTGTGTTGCAAAACTTTCAAAAATCATGAATGGTTTGTGATGTGTGTGAGTTTGTAAGCTTCAAATCTAAGATGACTATGCAAAATTTTAGAGTTTAAGGAAATTTTCTGCAAAAATGCAAACAAAATGCACTTGTTCCTATTGCAAAAATTTGAAACCCCAGATGCAATTTATTAACAGTGCAACTTTAATGAAACTTCAAATGAAAGGGAGGATTAAGATGAAAATATACTCCAAATCAAAAACTAATATGTTCAAAAAGTTGTGTTCACCAAAATGAACCATGGATTTTTGGCACCAATGTACTCTCTAATTCTTCTAGGGATTTTCACCTAAAAGGAGAGAGCTAAACCTCAAAACCAAGGTGGTTCACTCAAATAAAGGATGTGTATGATTTTGTATAAGCTAAATGGAAAGACATAAATGAAACTATACTAAGTAATTGATTGATTATGAATGTAAATCCTATGAAACAAGTGATTTTTGAAAACACATTGTGTATTACAACAATGAACTAGAAACAAATGCAAAGCTAAGCAAAAACAAATGAAACTTAAAGTGTGGACTTGGAATTTTGAAGGATACTATAAATTGCTTTTGAAATGTTGTTGATGCTAATTTTCAAGCTTGGAGGGACTCATTTGCCATTCTAGGCGAATTAGTACCAAATTTGCCAAACTGTACTAAAGCCCATTTCAGGCAAAAGGGTATCCAAAAATGTGGAAAACTAAAAACTAACCTTGGAGTGGGACTCATTCACCACCCATAGTGAATCAGACCACTTTTGAATTTCTAAATATTCAAAGCTTCCAAGAGACCTAAACCTACATACACACAAGATAAGAGAGAAAAGTTGAATGTTAGGGCATGGGGGTTTGCCATGGTCAAAGCCCTTTTAGGTAATTAAACCGAAATGATGAAAGAAAGGAATGAAATGTGAAAAATTGAATTGATTACCTTTCTATGATGTTTGATCTTGTATTTATACAAAAAAATATGAAGACTCAACCATTAAATGTCTTACAGAGCAATCTAGATAAAGAAACCTTAGCTTGCTTGACTTGAATGAGAAGATAGATGATGAGACAATGATGAGAGATGTAATAATGAGAATGAGATGTAAATTAGGGCTTATAAGGTTGTATTTATAAATATTTCATCTTGTTTTCCATTTAATACTTCATCACAAGACAACATGAAGAAAAATTAAAGTTAAAACCTAATTTTTCTCACTCAAACCTTGAAAATGACTCAAAATGGGACTCATTCGCCACTAATAGAAATTGGGTTCCACCTAGATGAGAGTAATTTTCCACTAATGGTGGATGGGTCCCATAGGGGTCATTTTTCCTAGCTAGAATGCCAAGAAGTATGAAAATTAGGCTTATATGATGACTATGTCAGTTATTTTATCAAATTATGCCTCGAGATCCACAATATGGGTGAATAGGGGCTTATTAATGATGATTTTAATGTAAAATAGGTATTGGGACACACAATTCAATGTGAAAGTGCAATTAAATGTACTTTACAATGCTAAAGTGAGGTCCACATAGCCTTGGAGGGCACGAGAACTAATGTGAATGTGTAAAACACACCACAACACTAGTTTAACATTAAATTCACTTTACAATACTTCTATATTGATGTGATGATATAATGAAATATTTTTTATAATTTTTAATTAAGGAGAAATAGGTTTATTAGGTCTAGAAAAGCATAAAAGTCCTTTATAAGACTCTACAACACCTTTACAAGACATCAATAAGCATATTTTATTCAATTTGCAAAGGTCCAAGACCTAGTGTGGACACATAATATGCCTCACAACACCTAAATCAAGGCCTCATTAAGTCTAATTAATCTCATGTCAAGCAAAGGGTACTTTGTTCTATGGCACACATTGGAATATGCAACACACACATTTTTAATAGCAAGGATAACAACCAAAGTAGGGGTGTACAACCTTTCTAGCTCATCACCCTTTACTTCCAAATTTGAGCCCTACAAATCAACATCAATGGAAAAGGATGAAAAATTGTTAAGTTTAATAGTCCTATGGTTTTTTTTAGATTGATCCTTTCTTTGTATAGTCTATAACTTTCCTACATTCACCATAGTCCCAATAATATCAATCAAACTCTTATTACTCCAATTTTCAATTTCATTTATTGGGATGAATTTAAATAATTTATCTAGCACAAAGGCCTCATTTTAACAACATTTCAACATTGGGTTTTGTTCTAAAATGATTTACGTGTGGTTGTTCAAATTATTAAATTTCCTATCTGCTAGCCTCACTCAGCCTTTTGACACATAATAAGTACAACCCACCTCAACTCTATCATAATGTAATTATGCTATGTCATTAGAGAAAGTGATTCATATTTTTGTTCCTTCACTACCAATAATGTCAAAGATGAATGCTTGGTCCTATCATCTATATTTGTTGTAATGGTGCATATCCCTTTTCATTGTTACCCAACCTTTTATTGTCCATTTGGTTTGTTAAACATTCAACCCTTTAATAGGGTTGATATTTGCAGGAGCATTATGTTGTCTTGGGGATGTATTAATCCCAAATGTTGAGGCTAATTTGGATGGGGAGGGTGAATCTTAGCCAACTATTTGTTCTTCTTTATCTCTAAAAAAATATCTAGGTTTTCCACTTAGCTAGCAATCTAACATTTTGGCATATAAGGACAATATGACAATTGCCTTGGAACCAAATGAACATTAGATACTTAAAAAGGTGGTCCCCACAAATAAGAAAGCATAAAACAACATGTACAAGTAGTACAAAACAATATCTAACCTTGACTCTCATAGCTTCCTACAGAGATAGTTTGTCAAGTTCAAGATGGAACCTATTTTCATGCCCCTATAAACAAAAGGTCATTGTATTTTCTAGTAAAAGTCCCTATTTGCATGTGGGTTCCATCAGAAAAGACAACTTTATAGTAGTCAACTGGGCTTTGATCACATCCTAATTTTTGAAAAGACATTAGTTGGAGAACAAGAGATGGGACATCTCTAGCATCAATAGATCGTATCACATGTGTTGTCAAGGCTAGAAGTGCATTTGTATCCTACAAGGCAATTTTACTTATCGAAGTGGATGCAATGGGATATTCATGGTTGTGACACAAGTCTAAAAGCAACAAAAATGTTGAGACATTTGAAAATTGAATGGTTTTTTACCCTAAGACATAGGTGACTCCCAAATCACCAACAAATCAAAAGGAGAGAAAAAAGATAAAGAGTTTGAATATAAATTGAAGTTAGAATTTTGCGAACCCCAATCCTAACACCTGCAAAACAATAATAACAAACACATTAGATTAGAGATCGCAAGGTAGAACAAGGATTACCCATGAAATCCATTCACCAAATTCAAATTAGGAAAGAAAACAATGAAGAACATAATAAAATAATAAAATATAGATTCAATCCTAATTAGACTAGCAAACACATGATCCCATGGGGGAATTTGTGCCAATTTGATATGAAAATTGGCCCTTTCCCAATCCCTATGATGCAAGCTTGATGTGTTGATGATAGTTGATCCACTTTGATTATGTTGAAGAGTTCTCCAAGCCACAAACCTACATAACCTAGCTAAGATTCAATGGTGATTGATGAAATTTGATAGATATTTATGCATGGTAACTTTGCATAATTTGTGGATGATTAAATGAAGGATGAAACTCTTTATTTATAGATGATATTTGAGATGAATTTCCAAATTTGAGCAATGTGGGACTAACATTCATCCAATGGAAAGATGCCACTTGTCAATCCATGAGAGGATGGAAGATG
>VDFB02303378.1:0-13024 GCA_007258455.2 Sequoia sempervirens
TTTGACCTTACAAGGAAGAAGATGACTCCAATAAGTCTTCAATCTATTCTTCAATGATTTCCAAGCCTTCAGGATGTGTAAATCTACAAACACACAAGAAAAGAAGGATAAATGTTGGATGTTAGGGCATGGGGGTTTTCCTTGGTCAAACCCCTTTTTAGGTAATTAAACCAAAATAGAGAAATAATGTAATGAAGCATGAAACAATGGAGTTAGAAACTTTCCATGATTGATCTTGATTTTTTGCAACAATAGATGAAGAATCTTCCCTTGAATGTCTAAAAATTGATCTTGAATGACTTCGAATGTTAAAACCCTACCTTGCTTGACTTGAACTAGAAGATAAATGATGACTGAGTTAAAGTTCTTGATGTGATATTCTCAATTATGGTTTAGAAGCTTGTATTTGTAGGAAATTCATGTTATTTTCCTGTTAATTTGATCCCTAAGGCCGACATGGAGAAAAAATAAACATAAAACCTAATTTTTCATGCTTAAACCCCAAAAATGGCTCAAATGGGACTCATTCACCATGAAGGGTGAATGGGTCCCGCCTGGATGGGATTGATTCACCTGAAATGGTGAATGGGTGCCACAAGGGCCATTCTACTAGCTGGAATGCTAGGAAGTAAGGAAATCAATTTTATATGGTGACTTTGTTAGTTATTTCATCAAATTAAGCCTTAAGATGCACAATATGGGGTCATAGGGGCCTATTAATGATGATGTAAAGGTAAATTAGGGCTTGGGACACAAAATTCAATGTGAAAGTGTGATTAAATATACTTTTCATAATTAAAATAGGGTCCACATAGCCTAGAAGGGCACAACATCCAATGTGAATGTGTAAAACACATTATAACACTAGATTAGAGTTAGTTTTAGTTAACAAGCCTTAACCTGAGGATGCATTTTAAGTATATTTTATAATGTTGAATTAAGGAAAAATAGGTCTGTTAAGTCTAGATAAGTGTGAAATTATTTTACAACACTTTACAGCCCCTCTACAATACATTAATGAATGCATTTGCAAGGGTCTAAGACCTAATGTGGATGTGTAAAACACCTCACAACACCAAATCAATGCCTCATTAAGTCCAATTTGTCATCAATTATTCCCATATCAAGCAAGGAAAAGGAGATACTTCTTTTGTGTCCACAGATTCAAATTGTACAAAGCACAAATTAGAATATCTACAATTGGTATCTAACCTAAGTGGTTTAGAGTTTGAATGGAACTTCAACTGGAATCACATCATGGTAATTGGTATAGAGAAATTGAAGCTTATGGTTTTTCCATTGGAATAAAAGGTTGAATGTAGCAATTGGCATGAGAGAAAAAATTGTCTTCAATTGGTATTAGTCAATGGAGGAGCTGTAGTGACCCTCCAGTTGCTACTATGCATTTCAGTTTGTTTATGTTCATTTGCTAGTCATTTAGCTATTTTGGATACTATATTACATTTATTTTTTTAGTTATCACACATATGTTATGTGAGTTGTTATATTTTGTGGATGATACATTGGACATCATGATCATTTGGTTATGTTCATGTGATGTCATTATGATTGAAACATGTGTGTTATGGTATATGTTGTTTCTAAGTTTTAATGAGGTTATCATGATGTAATTGTTGTTTATGATATAATGATGCCCGTCAGTCTTGGTGAAGGAGACAATGTAGCATTAATCACTTGTGAGTACCTTTCTATGCGACAATTCTTCTTTACAATGTGTTTTTCAATATATGATGGTATGTTTGACAGTGTTGTTTTATGCAATTTGTAGGTACTGGGTATCAACTCCACCTTCCTGTCAGGGTTTGAGTGTGCCCTAACCCAATGGAAATATGTGGTTTTAGAGATAGTGTTAGGTCCATCATTAGCCATCGTTCTTCATTGAATGAGTATCTATTTGTCACCCATTGTTGTTTGTCATCTGGTTCCGTCGTGTCATTCTTGTTTGTGTTGTTTTGTTTGGGAATTAATTATTTTAGTTAAATGGTTATTTAATTAACATATTTGATTTAATGTAATTTTTGTTTAAATATTAGATTAAAATGTTTGTTTATGGTTTGATTTATTAAATTAAATTAAACAAGTTATTTATTTAAAAGTGAATATTAATTTTGTGAAAGGGTACTTATTTAAATACAATTGTTGAATTAATTGTGCAAATAGGATTTATGTGAAAAGTAGATGTTTTAAAAGAGGTTTTTTTCAACATGTTATAGAATTTGGATTTGGAGTTGAAAATGTGATCTTGAGTAAAATGGTTAAGTTAGAACTGATTGATCAATTTTGAATGCATGATTGACAATCAATTAAGTCTTGTGACTTTGAGTTAATTAAAAATGAATTAAAAGCTTTTAGCTATGAAATATCATGGATGCAATGGATTTTGAAATGCTAAGAAGAAAACTTTCACAACAATTTTTGGAAAAGCTTCTTCTCTATATTTTTTGGTTTGAAGCTTTGTAGGTGGTGGCTTTCAAAGATTCAGTGTTTTTGGAGAAAATAAAAGATTGCAGGGTTTTAGATTTTGTCTTCAGTCTTCGTTGAATTCAAGATTATAAATCAGGTTCCTTTCTTGTTTTGCAATATCATAATATGTGTTTTCTGAAACTTTTGCTTGAAAGTTATATGCTCTAGAAACATTTATTTTTGTTGTGGAAAAGAATTACCTTACCAAACCTACACAACCAACTAGAAAAAAATTAGTGAAGCCTTCAAATTCAAAGGTAAACACTTAGAAAAACCATGATTTCCTGTAATTAACATTTCTATTTTAGAAATCAAAAGTATACCATTCTATATCTTTTTTTTGTATATCGCATGCATGCTTAAATTGATTGGCAACTAATAACTAATGGAAGAATTATGAGGTTATGATTTAATATGCCCAAGTAGCCCATTATTATGGTATTTGATCTCTTTACTATGGTCTAACCTTCTTAATATATTTTAATCCTCCTCATACTACATGCATTTCTTTAATAAATTAGGTCATCACGCACGCCTTTTTGCAATCATTCTTTGCATGCAAGTATTGATCTTGTGGATTGGAAGGATAGCTAGAAATTCATGATATCATCATCCAGTAAGGGAGATTAATTTTTTGTTCGGTAATTAGTGTATATCATATTTCTAATCATTTCTTGAATGGATTCAAAGTAATTTCTATACTATAACATTTATCTTGTCTTCTATTTGAATCATAACTCTCCCTACACCTAGCGCCGCTTATGCTGAATTTCTATATAGGTATTCATGGAAAAAGATATTTAGAATTTAATCATCCTTTGTATCTCACCTCTTTGACATCAATTCTTCTTGATAAGGGGATTTTTTCCTGTCTACCGTGATTTATTCTTTCCATAGATTGAGTGGGTTTGTATGTAGCCATTTGAGATTTTATCTAGTATATATATTGTTTGTGCAGTTGACACTGTTCCTCTTTAGTCGTCTCTTTTTTTTAGTTAGATTGAAGAATTTCCATTGAGACACCTATTTCTTCCTTAATTATCTTGCTACGGGATTTGATCTACTCACATCTGTGCTTACTTGGTAACATACAATTTCGTGCATATTTTGTAATATAAAATCTGACACTTTCTTTTGTGTCTTAATTGTTTTAGATTATATGTGTTTCTTGTACTATGCATGCAATACAATATGCTTAACTTTAAGATTAAAGATTGTTTGGTGATTTATAAATATTTTATATTTTGTTACCTGTGCATGGCGCATATTCTCCATTCTGTAAGCGCAACCATCTGAAGTGTCTATCTATTTTTAGGAAAATCTTATAGTTCAATATGATTGCATGGTATTCTAATTATATGTTCTGAGTTTATGATATCTCTTCTTAACTGAATTTTACATGTATTTCACATATACTTTCTTTAGAGATAAATATAGATAAGGGAGTTCTATTAACATCATCAGATTCTTTGATTTATATATATATATTGAAAATTATATGTTTTAAGGGTTGTTTTGTACAATTTGATTCAAATGTAACAGTGTATACTTGTAAACAAATATATATATAGGTGTGTATATGTGTATGTATTTAAATTGTTTAGGGTTTTCTTATATATATTGATTAGTAAATTTTAATAATTTATTTTATTCTTGATGAAGAATGATCCTAGATTTGTTTTTTTATAAATAAGTGTATACATGCAAAATTGTCATCATGGTTTAATTTACATTTAAGCATCAATTTCATTCATCAAATAAATCAAGTCTATTTGGTTTATCTCTGGTCATCAGTGAAATTAAATAAATCACTTTATTTAATTTGATCCTACCCATCACCTCTTTGATTAAATAATAAAATCTTTATTTAATTCTTAAATCTAAAATCATCATCCATCTCCTTTTGGTTAGTTTAATCCTTGATCTAAGTCAGTATGAATTCCAATCACCTAATCCTCTTTTCAAATATGAACTAAATAAGTTAGTGATGCATGTCACATTCTCTAGATTTCCCTTTTCATCTAAAGTTTTAATTAATTTATTAAATCCTCATTTCCCTCCAAAATATTTTGGAGAATATTCTCAGGTGAAATCTCACACAAATTGACATGTACATCCAACAAGGCATTAGTCTCATGTCCCCCACTTATGGCATTCAGCCCCTTTCTCCCTCAACAAGCCAAATTTGAAAATTGAAAAGGCCAACTAATGTCATTTATTGGCACATTTACCAAAACTTGCACATCCTCCATCCACTCACATTTGGACAAGTGGATCCTTCCTATTGGTTGAATCTTTGTCCCACATTCACCCATTTTGCATATTTCTCCATCTTATCATTCTATAAATTGGAGGTCTCATTCCTCATTTTAACATCCACAATTCATACAAAGTTGCTCTCTTCACATTGAGAGCTGATTTTGTCCACTCCATCTTCAAGGAATTTTATCATTTTGCTTGTCAGGGGTTGGGAAAGGGTCACTTTTCACAACAAAGTGACACCAATCCACTATGGAATAGGTGTGCATTATGTTTCTTTCATGCTTCCAATTAGTTTGTTTTGTTATCTTGTTTGAGATGCATTATGCATTATTTCATAGGAGTATTTATACATTTACATGAACTAACTTGATTCTTAGTGTTAGGGTTTAATCTTTGTGTAAATTTGTAAGTACTCATATATGGTGCTAGAAGGAGGGCTTGAACCTTAGCTCATGCTTGTTTTAAAATCTCACCATCTAACATGTTGTTTGTGTTTCCAGATTTTGTATCTTAGTTAGAATGGATTTTATTTCACACTAACATTGTTCATGTACTAACTATTTTCTAGTGAAATAAGTCTCTTTTAAAATTTGATTAAGGTGAACATTCAACATTTAACTTCCGTTGCTTTTACATTTGTCTTTGTATTTTCATGGATTTCACCTTTAAAAACTAAAAATGGTGCTTCTAACGCGAGGATACTAGTCAATGGTTAATTAATTCATTTACACTGTTGTTTATTCAACATTGTCCAAAAGTAAAAATATAAATATATAAAAACCAGTAGTCGGGTCCTGTAGAGCATAATGATTAAGCTACCATAGGCGCAACCTAATCACCTTGTGCTAGTGGTCTTTTGTTGTTTCTCAGTTTGCACCTCTATAACATATTGTCTACACACATGCTCACTTAGGTGCTTAGTGAACTTATTGAGGTTATCAGATCTCCTATCGAAACAAATCTTCCTCAAATGGTTTTAGCAAATGACAAAATTGCCTAATGGTTTCAGCCACAAATGAACCTCTCAAGTAATATGCTTCTACGACTCCCCTTTGGTCTTGAAACCACTATGCACCTATGTCATGCCTTTTTATTTTATACCAATTCTGATTCTTTGCTAAATTGTCTTACTAGGAGTGTTTAAAAGAGTTTCAAGTGGTTTTCTTAGTTAGGTTGATTAGTGAATTTGAGATCAGTGAAGTTACATTGCTTAACTCACCTAAATTCCATGACCAATTTGTATGGCCATGTGCAACATACAAATATTCCTCTAAATCCACCACTAATCACTTATTTCCCATCTGTTTTACGAAAACTTCTAATTGGTCTGATATATTTAATAGTTGGATTTCTCATCATAAAGCTAAACCATGCATCCAAATCGATTGCCCATCTAATTCTTAGAAGTTCTGAGGGGAGGTGTTTGTCTTGAAGATTACTCATTCCCTCAACAATATCGCCGTTCTTCTCATTAATATTGTTGTTTTCCTCTCACTAAGATTATTGTTTTGGAATTGAATAGTTTACCTGACCATGTGATTGACTTGGCAATGGAATTTGAGTTTACTCTCTGTCTTCTTGGTGCAACTTGTTAATAGCATTTGCTTGAGAATTTCTTACACTTATTTTTCAATGAATTCATCTGTGTAAACCATACAATCAATGCATTCCATAAGCTAACATTTGAGGCATCCTATCAAAAAGAAATCATTCATGTTCAAAGAGTTGCGTTTTTGTCTTATATATAGATCGATGCTAGAAAAGGTTGAGAATTCAGCTGTCTACTTTTCATTTACATTTAATTACATTTATGATTATTGTTGTGTAATTGTTGCAGTCAAAGAGGGACAGAGAAATAAATACTTCAAGTGGTAATTTCAAGATGAAGCAAAAGTATGTCTGGAAAGCTGGAGTCTAGAGCTGGTTTTTTTTTTAAATCATTATATTTTATCATTTCAATGTTTCTCCAATCCATATTTAGCAATTCTTAGATGGTAATCTTGAAGACAATTGTGAAGAAATAGATGGAATGCCGATTCATAATTATTGCTTTCTGATTTTGGGGGAAATTCTAATGATAAGTGGTCTTCTCCTCCTGATGATATTGTTGGGCGATGTTACACCTGCCATTTGCATTTACTTTGATAACTGTTCAAAATACTTTTTAGACACGTCCTTACACTTGCCATTTGCATTTGAGCTTTCCAAATAACACTTATGGCGCTAGCTTTGTACCTACCAAATACATTTGCTTAAAATTTTACACCTTTCTAAGCTAGTGTTGGCTAATTGTGCTGGTTTTTTTTATTTATGCCTGCCTTTTTTACATTAGATTGAAAGCCTTTGAAAGCTATTAGTCACTGATCACATGTGCATTTAATGGAAATCCATAGAAATCAGTTTACAAAAGTTTGCTTGGATTTTCTCATATTAATGAGATTGATTTTACATGTGCCTCACTTTTTTTTTTTCTGATTGTTAAAAGGCCATTGGATAGATATTAATGTGTTATGTTGAACAACGATCTAAAATCCCCCAAGAAATTCATCCTCTTAAATGTTTCAATTCTCAACTAATCAAAAATATCATGTGGTTTAAATCCTTACATATGAATTGATTGGCCTTTGTAAAGACATATTTTTGGAGTCATGATGTTAAGTTTGATTTGCTCCAAATGGTAGGTCAATTAATATTTTTTTGGTTCTCTTATGATTATTGTTTGATGATAGTGGATATTCCCATAAGTTTGATGTTAAAGACCATTGGAAGGCTAATTAATCATATTTTGGTATAAACCATTTGTGTCTAGATTTAAATTATTGTCTTTGCATATCTTTTAGTATTTTAGCCTTTTTCATGCTTGAAAAACATTTAATGAATTATCAATAAGGCTTGATTGTGGACTAAAGTACATTTAGGATATTATCTAGGTGTGATTTATATATTTTTAATATCATTGATTCTTCAAAATATCATATTTCTTATCAATGATAACTTTGTATTATTTATAGGGTTTTGCATAAAGAAAGAAATAGTGGTTTTGCTCAAGTAGTGGAATAACATGAAAGCAAGCAAGATTGGAGTGAAGTGAAATTAAGCATTGAAACTTGAAGTTAAAAAAGCATTTTTTAATGCTTGGATCTTCCGTTCTATTATTTAATTTTCTGTTTTAGACTAACTCACTTGTTTTTGGGCTTTAAAACATGAACATTACGAAAATATTTCAATTTTTTGTTGCAAGGGGTTAAAATGAACTTTAGGAAAACTGAGTAGATTTCATTTGAGGTTAAAAAATTTAACAAGGAAACTTTCATATCTCATTTTGGTTCTTTAAAATGAATCAAAATCATTGCTTTATGGGTTTCAAAAGAACATGTGCTACTTTGTTTTGTGATTTCTTACTCAAACTAACACCATTGAAAAGACGTATGCACTTCTGTCATGCCTCACGACGATCTTGAGAATCAAAAAGATTTTTGGTGGTCTTAGGTTGGGATAAATTAATTACCTCCACACTTCATTTTGGGAACTAAAATTGAACAACAAACTTTGTGAGTGTGAGTAGACCTATTGCATGTGTTCTCCCTTTGTTTCTAAATGAAGGTTGATCGAACTATGAATATGTTTGCTCACTTATGTTTATCTTAGAGGGCTTGTATTGGGGAGAAAGTACTCACCCAAGGGAACGACTCAACTGGTAACACTCTAAACAAAGAGTATTTCCATCTAGGATATAAATGTGGGTATTGAATAAATGCTAGTACCACGTGGTTGGCTATGTGAGAAGGAAACAATGGTCTCTCACCACGTTGGGTCAACTCCTATGAACAAAAAGTCTGAATTAAAACCCTTGTTGTAGAAAGGCCAAAATCCCTATCTATTTGTTGGTGCAAGAATGGTCATTCTAAAGCCCCACTTTACAGTCTTTAGTAGAAATGGAAAGCATGTCATGAGAGTTTCATGGGTGTTGATGCTTGGCTACCCCATATAATTGAGTGTCCATGAGGGGAGCTAGTTGGGTCAAGCATCTAACCGTTCACTAAAGATAACCATAGTTGGACTTGTCCAAGTGGGGACTCAACAAATATAGTCTTTCATATCCATAAGGTTGTGCTTGTTCTTGGTTACAAACACTTTGCTTGTTTGAAAACATTTGGAAACAAACATTGAACATCATCATCAAAATTTCAAACCCTTTTGGAGGCAAATACAATTGACCAAATTCATGTGTTCTTGCTTGCCCTTGGGATTTTATCCTTAGAGGTTTCTAAACACTTGGATTTACATCTCAATTTCCTACTTAAACAATAGGTAACCCTTGCTTTGACTTCATCAAAATTCCACATAAGCGATAGGGAGAGTTGGAGGAATCACTCACAAATTCCGCTCTTGGCCTTTCCTCAATAGACCCCTTGGTGCCTTGCTCCACCAAGCTAACCTATAGGTCCCTTCTTTTTCCTAGGAATCCCTGGTTGACTGACCAATCCCTCCTCTATCCACTTTCTATCCTTTTTCCAAACAAATCTTGGTGCTTCATCATGTTCCCTTCCTTGGCCCTTAATCTGCCCTAAAGGCCTAACAACCTCAAACTTCTTCCAGGTTCTTGCAGGGGTTTAAAAGTGTTTCAAGTACTTCAAAATGACCAATCTAAGGTCCCTGTGCAACCTCAATACTCCAACTCTCCATCGCTTCCTCAAAGTTCCTTCATAAGGCTTGAAAAGCTAGTAGTCTTGAGCCCTCAATTAGGCCTATGAAACAGGGTTTTATGCTTCTTTCTCCTAAACCCACCAATGTTCTAGGTTCTTGGCTTAGGAATAGAGTTTCCCCTACCCTCACCTCCAAGAATCTTGTGGCCTCAAACCGGTTCAGGGTGTATGTTGTCTAGACACAAAAATGCACAAGAACCCTAGGGTTTCTAAATTGCATAGAGTTGATTTAGGACTGTCAAAGAATGCTCTCATAAGATGAACTGCCAAAACTCTTTCCTGACCTCCAAGCATGCCTAATACCTTCCTTTAAATTCTAGGAAAATAGTTTCACTCAGATCTTTGTTCCCCTGCAAAATATGGATCTTTTTCTGCAAGACTGCCCCAACCGAGCCTGCTTTGGCTCGCCTAGGGAATCCATTTTCTAGCCACCAAAGAACTCACACAAACCCTATCTACAACAATATTTACAAGTGTGGTCACTAGACACTATTTCCACTCAGGGCCGTACAAATTATACGGAGGAAAAGTACACTAGCACCACATTTCCAAAATTACAGTCTTATTCAAAATAGAACTTGAGTAGAAATAAAACTATTTACAATAAAACTTACAAATGCAACTAAGAAACTTCTTAACCTTCCAAATTTCTTGGATACAATCTAAAAAACATTATACAGATCCAAGCTAACACTGTTTAACGCATTTAAGCACTGAAAAAAAAATAAAGACTAGAAGATATTTGCTAAAACACTGTCCTTCTTTAATTTCTGAGAAAATAGTCTATACCAAATAACTTCCAACCCACAAAAAGATCATGGAATCCCTTAAATATTCCTCTTCAACAACTTAGGAGCATTGGTTGAACACAAATATGACCTAAAGATTCAAGTTATAAAACCTCATGTGTTTTCAAACACCTTGGCTAGATTGGAAAAGATGACAAGTTGGGCTCCAAAACCCACTCCAAATTGCCACCTCCCAATCCATTGATCATGGAAAGATCAAGTTTTATTCAAAACAACACCAACCAAGCAAGATGGTCAACATGACCTCAACTTAACACACCAAAAATTTGGATTTCCTACAAAACTTCTACAAAGCTAAACTTTGCCAGGTGCTCCTGCACCAATAACATACTTTGTGGGATTCAAATAAATTGAGACATTGGACATCTAGTTTGGAAATCTAATCAAAGAAGTGTTTGTGGTAAAAAAAAATCACTAAGCAAAGATAACAAAATTGACTCACACGTGTTAATTCCTCATGATTTCCAAGAAAGTCAAAATCCCAAAACAAAATTCCTTGAGCTAAAGTTCAAAATTTAGGAGTCACACTTGAAAGGTCATCAAGAAATACATTAGGAAGAGCAATCAAAAGCAACATATCAAAATACTCAAAAAAGTCATAAGGTTCTATAGACTCATTCCTTTGAACAATCCAAAAATGTATGCTTAGTTTGAACCACTTCTTAGTTATATAGGTCCTTAGAATTATCATATGTTCTTCAATACTAAGGTCTAGTAAGTAAGTGTCCTTTAAGGTAAACCTAGGATCAAAATCAAAACTTCATCCATCTTTGAACATTGAAACCCAAATCATCTCACCATCAAATCTTCAAAAATCCTAGAAAAATCCTTCATGTTAAACTTTGGGAAAATCATTTGAAGCCAATCCAAAATCACCTTGTTTGATTGAATGTGTGTAGATGCATCCTTCTCCACATATCTGATTAAATTATCAAACCTTGTGAAAATATTCATCCCTTGATAGCATCCAACATCTTGGGATTTAGGAGTTCATTATCAAAATCATCTTGTTTGGATAGGAGTGTTTAGATGAATCCTTCTTCTCACACCTAGAAAAATTGGCATCTTGTGAACGATTTAACTCTAGGACAACATCCAACCTCTTAGAGTTTATAAGTCCACCAAAATACAAATCCAAAAGAAATCAATCCCAAATCAAGTCCCAACGTTTAACATACCCTTCAAGATTTTTTCAAGAGTTCCAATCATCCATCAAAAATTCATCTTACATCCATATCATTATCACCCTTTGATCATTAAATCATCCTAAAATTTCTCTTTTGTACCTAAAGTTAGATCAATCCAAAGAATTAGAGAATTCACCTTCCACATTCTTGAAAATTGACCCCTATTTTATGGTGCAAACTAGATCACAACACAAAAGGAACATGGAAGCCAACAAAGAAACATCTACTTCAAGTGAATTAAGTCAAACCACTCCTGAAATGAATCCCATTGGGTCTAGCAATCTCACAATTAACCTTCCTCCATTTTCGCAAGACCATCAAGAGGAAGGTGTCCAAGTAGAGGATCTTACCAATAATCCTTTTGGACTGTCACATGGGGAAATCACTGAAATAATTCAAAATTGAGAGAATCATAAGATTATCAACATCATGATGAGAATCAATCCCTCACTATACATGCTCGAATTAGCAAAGAAAGGGGCTAAACTCCCCTCTGATTTTGATGTGAGCACTATTTTGGAACCATCTTTTGGAGTCATGCCTCCAATCTCATCTACCATTCCCATTTCATCTACCCCTCATTTCAAAGCATCACTCAAAATGTCCTGCAAATCACATCATCCATTTCTCCAATGCAACCCATTGTTAACAAAGGAAGTGCATTTCTCAATGCATTGCAAACGCATCCTCTCATAAACAATTAGGATTTGAACACAAACACCATCTTGGGACAAGCTGTACTCAAAAATCCATTACATACATATGTCCCTCTCACCTTTCATGATCCAAATGACCCATCGTTATCATCATTTTGTGCAACACCCCAAACTTCTCTCCCCATAACCTCACAAGGAGAGGGTGACATGTTTGGACCAGGGGGAATTTTTGACACTACACCATTTCCTCAAGAGATCACATCTCTCATGTTTTCACCACTTCCACCATTTCCATCATCATCCACACCACTTATTGGCTTAGGGCTTCTCCCTTTACCAAATATCAATCAAAATCAAACCAACATCCAGAACATCAATCAAAACATCACGCTAAACCCTCAAAAATTGTCATCGACATCGCAACAACAGATGGAAACCATCTCAATAATTCAAAACACCACCATCACATCATCAACCACCCCCTAACATCTCAAAACATGGTCTCTCAAGGACCAACCAATTGATCACACCATCTACCACTCAAACCCCAATCATCAACACTATGGTGCCTCTCATCATCACAACAAGCACCATTGAAATCTACCACAACCACCACCACTACCAAGCTCCAATACATCAAGCCAATATAGTATGGCGTTGCAAGCCGCTCAACAAGTTGCTTATAAAAAGGAATTATTGCAAGTACAAAAACAAGTCAAGTCATGCAATTAGCAGCTCAACAAGAAGTGCAACTAGTTGTTCAACAAGCTATGCAAGCAATGCAAGTTGCTCAAGCTACCCAAGTCGTACAATAAGCACAACAGGCTGCACAATCCAAAGCTTTATTGTAAAAACAACAACAACAAGCCACTCAAGTAGCTCAAGTTGCACAAGCTACACAGGCACAAGCACAAGCTCAA
>VDFB02303379.1:0-13716 GCA_007258455.2 Sequoia sempervirens
CATTCACCCTTCATGGTGAATGAGTCCCATTTGAGCCATTTTTGGGGTTTAAGCATGAAAAATTAGGTTTTATGTTTATTTTTTCTCCATGTCGGCCTTAGGGATCAAATTAACAGGAAAATAAGGTGAATTTCCTATAAATACAAGCTTCTAAACCATAATTGAGAATATCACATCAAGAACTTTAACTCAGTCATCATTTATCTTCTAGTTCAAGTCAAGCAAGGTAGGGTTTTAACATTCCAAGTCATTCAAGATCAATTTTTAGACATTCAAGGGAAGATTCTTCATCTATTGTTGCAAAAAATCAAGATCAATCATGGAAAGTTTCTAACTCCATTGTTTCATGCTTCATTACATTATTTCTCTATTTTGGTTTAATTACCGAAAAAGGGGTTTGACCAAGGAAAACCCCCATGCCCTAACATCCAACATTTATCCTTCTTTTCTTGTGTGTTTGTAGATTTAGGCATCCTGAAGGCTTGGAAATCATTGAAGAATAGATTGAAGACTTATTGGAGTCATCTTCTTCCTTGCAAGGTCAAAATATCCATTAAAAGTCACTTTAGTGCTGAAAATTATACTTTCAGAGGCGGACACCTATAAGGAACCGAAGTGCAAACCGAGGGCTTCATGTTCCTCTTTTCAATTTTCAAAAACTTAGAAGTGGATTGATTCACCATTATTGGAAAATGAGTCCCACTACCAGGCCTGAAAAAGGTTTTCTATAGTTTTGGATACCCATTTGTCTAAAACAGGCTCTAGAATAATTTCCCAGATCTGAGACTAATTCGCCTAGAATGGCGAATGAGTCCTAGTAGGCCAAATTTTTAGCATCAACAACATTTCATAAGTCATTTCTAGTTTCCAACAAGATCTCAAGTGCACACAATTAGTTTCATTCATTTTTGTTACAATTTACTTTCATTTCCATGTGTTTTTGCATATCACAATGTGTTTTCAAACAACTTGCATTTTCTTAGTTTTCACTTAATAATCAATATCTTTCATTTATTTTTTACATTTAGATCAGCGCATTTAGATATATTGCATCCATTTTACATTAATATCAATTTTTTACATTGTATTTTGACCCATTCTTTCCCCTTTTAGGTGAAAAACCCTAGAAGGGCTAGAAAGACATTAAGAAAATATTTGTTTATAGAATCATATCCCTGACACCAATTTGTGATATCATGGCTTGATACCACATAAAATTTTGAACTTCATTGTATCAAGTATAACATTGATTTGATACCAATATCTGCTCCCCCTAAGACATATCTCTTCTCTTTGGAGTCAAGGAGCATTTCTCTCAACATAGCACTTACACAAGTTTTCTCCCAATTACTGATACCAATTTTTATAGCATAATACAAGAACATCTATAATTAATCAAGAGGGTATCTTGTTGAGACTCCTCCAAGATCGCTTGATATCCCTTCCTCAAAGAACTGGAAAGAAATTTAATTACAAGATTTCATTTTGCGCATATCATAAAGTTCATGGTCATTCTACTAATGAATGCAATGCTTTGAGTAGTAAAATACAACATCTTCAATAGTTTGGTGTTCTTCCTTATGTGGGGGCACCTAATTCCTCCAATTGATACTGATTTTCACTCCAACATGCATGTTATCCATCACTTCGGCTGACCTTTGTCATGCACTAAGTGGGGGAAAGGGGTTACGTAGCCTTGTCCTCATATGTAACTTGTCATTGTCTCTTTTGGCTAGTTGTTAACCTTTTGTGAACATATAAAAGCAAGCTTGGGATGTGGACGACATGCCTTAAGTTGGCTTGCATGTGACATACTATCCCTTTTCATGACATAGCTTATCAGAAACTTATGGCTTGGCATAGGGATTTCTAAGTAAGCTCTCATGTCTTCTTCTTCTACTTTAAAGAAATTGCTCACAATAATTGTGTTAGAAACTACTTTAAAGTGGGGAATACACTAACACTCACATTTCATTATGTGATTTTCTCTTTCTTGTGATTTCCTCTCTTGGAAACATTAGGTATAATGTTGCGCAGGGTGAGACCTTGCACTGGTCCTCTCTTGGAAACAAGATGAGACCATTTGCATGTATCATGTCTAGGAGACATTAATTATGATGTTACCTAAGATGAGACATTGCATGAACTAAGAAAAATCCATTTGAACATTCCTTGCATTCACAATGTCTATGAGTGTCAAGCATATGAAATTTCTCTTACCTCATAGAGCTTGAAGATCATTTTTCTGGTGCCTTATTAAAGTTATCAGGAGGTATAACATTGGTATGGTTGAGTGGGAAGCCCATTCCAAGGCATGAATTTTCCCATAGCCACCTATGTGTGTGTGAGTACATATCAACCATGAGTGTATGTTTCTCACCTTTCAAGAATTCTCATCCCACAGACAACCAAGAGTTTTGTCGTATCAGAGTGAGTATGTGTTTTTAGACAAACAACCTAGATTTGATCCACAACGTGTTAGAAAAATGGTCGAAGCTTGATCCACCTTTTCATTGGCACTTTTATCTTCCTTCTAGTTCTTTCCATTACATGATTGCGTATCTTGCATACTATTCACCTTGTGCATGTCCTTTCATGCCTATGTTGCTTTGAATTAGGATCTTGGATCTTGGGGTCTTGACCACTTCTGTCATCTTTGTCATCCTAGACCATCCGCATTGGTACGATTGGACCTATCTTGAATGTCTACTTTAGTGTGAGTTTGAAGCAAGTTCATCCTCTCACTAAAGTGGAGGCTAACTGTGGACATAGAAAAAGTATCCCCTTTTCCTTCGTTGATATGGGAATAATTGATGAAAATATGGAGTTAATGAGGCCTTGATTTGGTGTTGTGTGGTGTTTTACACGTCCATATTAGGTCTTGGTCCCTTGCAAATTATGCATTCATCGATGTCTTGTAAAGGTGTTGTAAAAGCCTTTCACACTTATCTAGACTTAACAAACCTATTTTTCTTTAATTCAACATTATAAAATATACTTAAAATGCATCCTCACATTAAGGCTTGTAAACTAAACCTAACTCTAATCTAGTGTTTTAACATTCCAAGTCATTCAAGATCAATTTTCATACATTCAAGGGTAGATTCTTCATCTATTGTTGCAGAAAATCAAGATCAATCATCATGGAAAATATTTAAGTCCATTGTTTCATGCTTCATTACATTATTTCTCTACTTTGGTTTAATTACCTAAAAAGGCGTTTGACCAAAGCAAACCCCCATGCCCTAACATTCAACATTTCTCCTTCTCTTCTTGTGTGTTTGCAGATTTAGGCATCTTGAAGGCTTGGAAATAATTGAAGAATATATTGAAGAATTATTGGAGTCATATTCTTCCTTGCAAGTTCAAATTATCCATTAAAATTCAGTTTCAGTGCCAGAAATTAGACTTTCGGAGGCAGACACCTGTAAGGAACCAAAGTGCAGGGAGGGCTTTAGTTTCCTCTTTTGGAATCAAAGTTTGCAGACCGGCGGCTTCATTTCATTCATTTATGTTTTACTTTCAATTGCATGTGTTTTTGCAGATCACATTGTGTTTTCAAACAACTTGAATTTTCTTAGTTTTCACTTAATCATCAATATCTTTCATTAGTTTTCTACATTGAGATCAGCGTATTTAGACATATCACATCCATTTTACATCAATATTAATTTTTTACATTGCATTTTGGCCCATTCTTTCCCCTTTTAGGTGAAAAACCCTAGAAGGGCTAGAAAGACATTTAGGTGCCAAAATATTTGTTTATAGAATCATATCCCTAACACCAATTTGTGATATCATACCCTGATTCAACTTAAAATTATGAACTACATTGTACCAAGTATAACAATGATTTGATACAAATATGTGCTCCCCCTAAGACATATCTCTTCTCCTTGAAGTCAAGGAACATTTCTCTCAACATAGCACTTACACAAATTTTCTCCCAATTACTGATACCAATTGTTGCAGCTATCAGTAATATGTTGATACCCTTTCGAAAAGATATACCAGCGAGAATGAATGTAATCATCAATCTACAACTGTCAAGTCATTAGAAATTTTTAAAACATATTTTACCTCACTTGATCTCCTATTTTCATTTCTAGGGATGAATAGGACACCAATTATGCTCCCCCTAGACTCATTCCCTTGCACTACAGATTAGTGATGTAAGGTATAAGCAACCACATTTGGTACTTCATGTTGACCTCTCACTCTCCACACCTTTTTGAGCTTCTTCTCTTTCTTGTCATCCTTCTTCTTAGGAGTATGTGAACCATTGTTCACTTTGGGGGACATATTACTTCTCTTCTAATAATGTGCTATTGGTCTTATAGTTGTGACCAAAGTTATTACAATTGTAGCACATTACATTCGTATTTACAACAAGATCAAATTAATTTCTACTCATATATTTTGTGGTCCTTCTAGGTGCAGTTCTTCATTCACATGGTCTATGACCAAACTAATTATAGATATAACAATATCCATAAAAGCACAAGTACCTAGTCATAGCATTCCTATATGTAGGTTAAGGGGATCTTCTTTGTTTTATCTTCTTAGCATGTCTCATCCTTGTGAATCTTTCTACATTAGCTCCTCTTGTGTGATGCTTTTTATTGAAACCTTCAGGAATTGATTTCTCCATCTTCTTATCTACTGTAGGCATCCCTTTTTTATCTAGCTTCTTCATCTTATCAATGGTAGGCTTCTTTTCTCCATTTTATTTCTTCTTATTAGTAGCAAGTCTCTTTTCTTCTTTAAATTTCTTCTTCTCAGCAGTCCCTCTTTTTGATTTTCCATTTCTAGAGGCATTCTCCTTGGAACAACTCGTGCAACCTTTTTCTTCCTTAGTGCAACATCTTTCTTTTGCTTTCAATCTGTCATATAATTTCATAGAAACATTGGTAGATGTACTTTTTCTTTTCTCAAACCCAAGGCTAGATTTATTTTTGGGTTTTGATGGCTTTTGTGATTCTACCAGTTCATCTAATATCTTAGAGCCACCTTTCAGGTTTAGGCCTTTGTCAATCTTCTCCTTAGAATTATCTAATTTTTTTATCAGAGTAGCTATTTCTACTTCCAACTTCATGCACTCTTCTAATTTAGACTATAGTTCAAATATAACTATATCTTCTACTCTCTTTGCTTCTTCTACCAACATCTTCAAAATAACTATCATTTGATTAGATTCTTCAAGGTTCTTGTTCAACTTTTCTATCTTCGTTTGTGCATTTATTTTATATTCTTCATTTTCTTTACTCAACTTTTTAATCTCATTCTGAGCATAGATGAGTTTTCCTTCTAAGTCAATCTCTTCTTCTTCACCAAAGGTTTTAGCTTCTTCATATTTATCAGACCTCTCAACCTCTTTGTTAGAGGTCATTCCAAATGGGTCAAATCCACAGAAACTCTCATGTTCATAATCTGATCTACCACTAACATTAGATGACCCATTTTATTTACGTGTGTGCATATTTTTCTTCTCCTTCTTATTGTCCTCTTGTTTCTTAAGATTATCCTTTTTACTATGAAAGCATTTAGCAATAATAGATCTTATTCTACAAGAGTTACAAATTTTAGCAAGTAGCTTACCTCTATGTTTTCTAGAACCATTCCTTGGTCTTCTGAAGTCATCTTTCTCTTCATTGACATTCTCAGATCTAGATGAAGATTCTTTTCCTCGTCACCTCTAGCTGAAACATTTCTCATGGATGTTTCTGCAATATTCATCTTCACTTGTCTTCAACCTTTCAAACATTATTTCACATTTCTTCATATTGGTTGTCACCTTAGTATCTAAATTATCTTCATACATCCTCTTCAACATGTTCCAAATTTCATGTGCAGTTTCACAATGCATGACTTTGTAAATAAAAACATCAGATAATCTGATCATAATGACATACCTTGCCTTGGAATCATCTTGGAATGCCTTCCTTCTAGCCTCAGTTGTTGGAGGTGTAGCAAAAACCTTGTATTCTTCTCAACTGACATCCACACATTAAACCCTAATGATTTTAAATATACTTGCATTTGCTACTTGAAACCTTATAATCTGATCCATCAAAGAGAGATACATCTTCTATTGATAAGACTTTTTGACTAGCCATTTTGTGTTCACTTAACCAAGATCTACTTGATTTGATTAAGGTTATCCTAGGGAACTTGATGCTCTGATACGAATTGTTGGAACACAACAATCTACTGAGAGGGGGTGAATTTGTAGATACTAAAATCTATCCCTTAAAACCTTAGTGTAGATTAATTATTTTTAGGTCCAGATTCTTTAGTGTAGTTTACTTCCTTAAGCCTTTAATGTGTAGATTAAATAAACACATAGATATAACCATACATGCACACAAAAGCATCACATAACACCATATGTGTGTGGAAAACCCAAGATGGGAAAAACCATGGTGAGAAATGCTGCTAGGATCTACTCTCCTAATCCAGCCTAACAAAGAACTATTTTGTTACAATTTTTAGGGCACCAACCCAAGGAAGCACCAAATCCCTAACAATGTTTAGGGCACCAACCCAAGGAAGCATCAAATCCTTGAATTGGGAGCACCAAGTCTAAGGAGACTCCAATCCCCTACATTGAGCACCAACTCAGTTATCTTATCCAACACTAACCAATCAGATTTACAATGCAAATATTACAAATTGATCTATTGAACATAGTTCTATGTTGCAACTTACTTTGGAACTACTCAACTATACATTGCAACCTTTGCAACTTACTCCCTACTGCTGATGCTACAATCTTAGCAACACGTGCCTCTACACTTTTCTTCAATGCTCTCTCTTTTCTCTTCTCTTCTTTTCTCCTTCTGCTTTGTACTTATCTTCTCTCTCTACTTTGCACTCTCCTTTGCACTTAGAACAATCTCGGTACTAACTCTTTGAATATTAACCTAAATCTAGATATTTGTTTTATTTAGGTTCTACTCATTTAGATTGTGCATACTTCTGTTGCACTACTCTCTCATCACACTTCCTCTGTTGCATACTTAGCTACATGACTCTATTCAACACGCTTTTCAATTGCAGACTCTACACTTTTACAGTAGATACAACACTTATAAAATATTAGATTGTCTTCTTTCTACATCGACCTACTGTCTCTACCTCCATATGTGCACCACCATCCAGATTGTCTCAAATATTCTATTAGGGTTTCCATACTTACTATCTTCACTAGATCACAACTAGTTTACCTCGAACCTTACACCATTGTTCAACTCATCATTAAGACATCTGATAGGGTTTAACAAATATCACCATACCTCTGCATTGAGCCACTTCCACATTAAATTATGTCACATGGAGTTTTCCTCTAATCGGCTCTTTGTCAAACCCTAGAATAGATGTATTTAATGCATTCTTTTGTTCAATCGATGTAATCTTCATCTCCATTGCAAACCATGCCACCGCTTAACAAATCAAATCTTCACTGACATTGGTCATAGGTGCAGTTGGACTATTTCATTCCTTCCTATATGTCAGTTACTAGTTGAAACCCTGTTCACATGGACCTAATTGTTTGAGATCCTCATGTTTGAATACTTTCCATTGATCTTCTCTTTTGTGCCAAGATCCATCCTTATAGTAGATGACTAACTTTTTCTTTGATCAAGATTTGATAGCTATGAATCCCTCAGAATAAGGCACCATTGATTGAATTGGGCCCTTCCCTTTAGCCTTTAGATTATTTGCATGCACCTCAAGAATGGTGTTAGAAAGTTTTGGGACCATTTTTGTACAATCTCTTTTTAAGTCACCATACTCATGGAAAAATTGACATTGAAAGGGGAGAGCCTTATAGTTGTTTTGTTGGATGCAATTCATGTTGCCTAGCTTTATCTCCAAGGAATTAGGAAGAGAATTATTAAGATTAATATCCACACAAAGATGAGAAAACCTGACAATTTTCCTATCAAGTGTTTGACAAGAAGGAATTATTGGCTTCCCAATTATTTCCCCTATAGATTACAAAATATCATATTGCAAAATATCAGAATGCTCAAACTCCATTGAAAAATTTGGTAGATGTATCCAAATAGGAATTCTTGAGGGTAGCTCCTCCACAAAATCAAAACCTATATGCCAAGGATTAATAAACAAACCCACTTGATTGTGGAAGAATGTGCCACCTTCAAAAATCTCATTTCAGTCTGCCATACATGAAAAAATGATAAAAAAAAAAAGAAAAAGTCATTCACTACCATGATGATCTTCATGCCCCCTTTAAGATTCCGATTCTTTCTGACCCACTTTTCCACAAAAGGCATAAAGATTCTAAGGCCCATAAACATGTAGATAATTGCATACTCTCATAAATAGGGGAGAGGGGCCCATAATGGAGCATGGTTCAATAGTGGGGATATAAGTAGTCCTCAGTGGGTCCCATAGTGGAGCACTTTAATATCCAATTGCAAAACACTTTTTATCCCTAAAGTATGCAAAGTGACAAATCATGTGATGCCACATCAGCGCACCAATAAAACATGACTTAGTGCACCACTATTGGTCCCACTTTTTTTTTGGGCCTTTTTTGATACCTCAACAAAAAGCATGAGGATGTGGCATCATATTTGATGATGTGGCCCTAAAACGAAATATAGAAGCACATGAGTTGCCAAATAAATTATTGTACAAAATTGGGAGTGATTTGAAATTTCCATGTAGGATTTTGAGAAATACAAAGTTAGGGTGCTCCACTATAGACCACTCTCCCCTACCAGACATCATCAACAGTGGTCTCTTGATTTATAACAAACACGAGCCCATCCACACTCTTCTCTAGACAAACATTGGGTTTTGGATGAAGTCTCGCAAATTGGATGGATTTATATTCTTGTGTCACATGCATTAAAAATCTCACAACATTGACATGATCTGAAGAGCATGTCTCCAATCTATTTAGTGCCTCTTTAAAAGAAAATTTTGGGGGATCCCCTAGACTCCCAGAAGACTCCATATTGAACCCTTAGAAAAAAAAACAAAATGAACATCCACGTACTAATAAAACTTTGTAAATGTAAATCTCACATACTAGTACACAAGTGCAATTCCTAGACACAAAATTTTAATTTAAAATACTTTTAAGTTAGAGATAATTCATATGGTTCATTTATAGCTATATGATTGATTCAAATGACCTAGGATATTTTCTTGAATACATGAATATTATAATTGATTTTAATTATTTAACACTTAATTTTGCAAAGTAATATGATTATTTTTGCCAAAAGGTAAAATTTTAGGCTTAAGAAGTTAAATATTCAATTAGCTTATTAAGTTACATCATACAACAATTGAAACAAGATTACACCACATAATCTAGTATAGATTAAGTTAATTATAAAATATACAAAAATGAAAATAAAAATAATTTCTATAGAAAAATAATAATAAATAAGAATTATTTTTAAGTCCAAATAAATCAAAATAAATGTTAAAAATATATAGAAGACATCCAAAAAAAGTATAAAGTGAAAGGTAATGGCTAGTCAATAAGTCCTTGGTATATTGATGTAGGTAAATGCTTCTAAATGAGTCCATGAGAGATCAAATCTTGTGAGAGTCTTGTGCCTCAACACTACAATTGATGACACCAGAATTGTGTCTTGGAGGAATTTGGGGAAATGGGTACCCCTCAATCTTTCTCTAGTGAAAAAAAATTCAACATAATGCTTATACTCTCATATCAGATAACAAAATAAGCTTGTCGATAATATAAAATCCTAACAAAACAATTGACTCATAAATTTATCCAATAATATCTTTTACTTGAAAATAAAAAAATACAAAACTAAATTTACTTTGAAGATTTTTTTTCACGGTATTCGTTTGTAGTAAAAAAAAAATCTACCTTAATAATATTCTCGGCGGCACTTTCGTTTATACTCATTACTTTATTGACCACACTAAGTTGACAGTGCCAAACTAGCATGCTTAAACATTAGGTCACGATTTTAACATGCAATCCATGCCTTATTAAACTCAGTGCGGGAAAACTCTCATTAATTGATAAAAACGTGGTTTTGAATCTTAAGACGAGAAACAAAATTCTTTAAATTCGGTTCATTGATCATTCTCTTCAAGGTCAGCACGAAAATAAAAAATCTTGCCCATTGTCAAATTGAAAACACACGGGAAAGACTGATTTGTAAATCGCATTCTTTGTCAAAACTTTGAATAATGTTCAAGCCATTCTTTCGCCAAGTCTTTAGAATAGAACACAGACCGCAGCAGTCCAGGCTTTCCCAAACAGCTATCATGTTTCTGTGTAAGCTCAGCAAGATAATTTAAGCACGCCACTTAGCTGTTTCAATCTAGAAAGCTTAAGATATTCTACTGTGCATAGTCCACATTTTTTCTGGAATTCATGTGGAAATTATAAGTTACAGCTGCACCTCATGTCATTTAAGGTATAGATGCCGAAAATCAAATTGTCTTGCAGCTCCCCTTTGCTCTGTCCATAAAAGCAATAGAGTTCTCTAGGTATTTGCTCGTTCGAAGTTTTAGAAGATGGACTGCAAGATTCCTGTTCATACAAGCTGTAAGGTAATTGCAAAGGATATTCAAAACGAGGAGATGATTTCAATAACCTTTGAAGATAGTATTGTGGAACAATCAAAGACTCCAGGTTGTGGTGAATTTGGCGCTTCTTCGCAATCTGCGATCAAGCAAATCTCTTCTGTATCTTCTTCGGGGGATTACATTGGCCAGCAGTCATCAAGTAATGCCATAAATAAGTCATATGAAGATCAAAAGTTGAGTAAAGGTAAATCTTACTCCGACATGCCCAGTCTCTCATTTCCGGAAAGACAAACCTCCCTAAACTGGCCTGCGTCACGTAAAGATAAAATAAGTGGAAAAGATGTACCTATCTTAGATAATTTATACATCTACGAACGTTGCTTATCCATCCAAGAGGTAAGCTGTTCTGCATAAAAACCATTTTACGCTATTAAATGATGCTCAATTTATGTAAATGATAGCTGTTTTTAACTGTTCTATCTGGGAAAAACAGGAGCAAAAGGATTCCAAGTCGCAGAGGAAATTACCGTTTCTGCTAAGAGTTCATTCGGGACATTTTCACATATGCCTCGGCCTCTGCAGCCAAACTGTTCTTTGGAAAACTCTAGAGGAGAACCCCTTGTTTATTCGTTTCCCTTTCGAAGTCCCCAGTTACTTCACCTTTGGGCTGTGGTTGATTGCTTTATTAGGTTTTCTTGTAATATTGGGAGCGTACCTGTTAAAATGTGTGTTTCACTTCGAGACTGTTCGCATGGAGTATTTCGACCGTGAAAGGGTGAATTACTTCTTTGTACCATGGATCGCCGGCATGTTGTTAACGCTAGGGCTTCCTTCCAACATAGCTCCCGACAAGGTGCACCCTCTGGTCTGTTGTATATTTATGGCTCCCATCACAATATTAGAGCTCAAAATCTACGGTCAATGGTTCACCAAAGGAAAGAGGTCTCTGGCTCGAATTGCAAACCCTTCAACTCATTTATCCGTAATCGGAAATTTCGTGATAGCTCGTGTCGCCAAAAAAGTAGATTGGATGGAAATTGCATTGTTCTTCTTTACTGTGGGATTAATTCACTATGGGATTGTGTTTATCACGCTTTACCAGAGACTGTCCTCGGACATAGCGGTTTCCAGAAAGATCTGCCCAGTGTTCTTTCTGTTTATTGCTGCTCCAAGCTCTGCAAGCTTGGCGTGGGAGGTAATATCAGGATCGTTCGATACGTTCTCCAAGATGCTGGTTTTTCTCTCACTTTTCTTGTGCTCGGCCTTGGTGAGTATCGTCAGGAATTACACTTCATAACTGAAATTTACTCGCATTAAGTTATTCAATTCCAATAGTAACTACACTGACTTTCTTCACCTTCACCTTCTCACTTCTCAGATAATGAGAATCGGTTTCTTCCGTGACAGCGTACGGAGATTCTCAATGATCTGGTGGGCATGCGCGTATCCGATTACAACAACAGCAGTGGCTGCACTGAGATATGCAGAGACCGTGAAGCATCCCATTGCTCAGACATTGGCTTACGCTCTCTCTGCTGTCTCCATGGTAGCGATATTAATTCTATCAGTGTTAACTATTGTAAGCATGGTAGTGGCTAGAGACCACCTATTTCCCAATGACACCGTCATCATCATTATCTCGGAGACACACAGAAAAGTTCTGTTCCGAGCTAAAAAAATGACGTGTTTCTTCCTATTCCTTCGTTTAGGATGCATTGTGCGATATGATTTATAACAGGCACAACTTCTTTAATCATTTCTGCTTTGCTCGAGCCTAAATTTTGTCTTCAAACAAATTATTTATTAGACGTCTTGTCCAGGGAGACACAACTATTTAATCTTGTAATTACTTTTGTTCCGAAAGCAAATTTAACTCTAATTTCGTTTGGTTTTAAACTGTAAACTGGATCATTTGAAGATAAGCCATAAGCAATACACAGGATTACCGTTCACAAAAGGCAGATTAGACTCCTTCACTTACCAGTGTGAGTAAGTGAATTGACGAAATAGCTTTCTTCCGATCGAGTCATGTTGTACAAACTTGAATCTTAAATGCACGAAAAAAAGGGGACTTCCTATGAGTCCAACTATAATCGATTTCAACAAACTTCCGCTCGAAGAGTCGTAAAAGATCAGAGGTCTTATCTTGTAAAGATGAGGACAAATTCCAAATTTAAAAACTCGACGAAACCGTGGATATTTCAACCACCACAAAGCAGAAATGGTCATAGTGGGTTCATATGGTCACTATCTAGTTACTAAATTTGACATATGATATGATAGAAGTGTAGAAATGCAAAATTAGCATCATGCACTTAATTAAATTCATATTCGTTCACTTATTAAATAAATCAAGTTCATTAAATCCATTCATCAAATAAATCAAGTCTATTTGATTTATCTCCAAGGTCATCCATTTAAATTGAATAAATTAACTTTATTTAATTTAAGCCTATCATTATCCCTCTTTGATTAAATAAATCAAATCTTTATTTAATTAAATATGAAATCATTTTTCATCTCCCTTTGATTTAGTTTAAATCCTTAAATCTAAAGTCAAATGGGTCAAATCACCTAATCCCTCACTAAATTAATTTAATCCTAATTAATCTAGTCTAATCACCCATCGCATCCTCTAGCTTTTCCCACTTGCACAAACAAATCAATTAACTCATTTATTAAATCCTCATTTTCCCTCAAGAAGGCATGTTTTGAGAATATTCCCTCAAGTTTGAATTTCAAAACAAGTTGACTTGTCCCTTCCAACATGGCATTAATTCCCCTCTTACATGTCTCCCACTTGGCATTTAAGTCCCTTTTTCTCCCTCCAATAGGCCAAATTTGAATTTGAAAAGGCCAATAAATCTCATTTATTGGCACATTGACCAAAACTTGCACATTCCTCAACCATTCACATGTTGACAAATGGCACTTGCCCATTGGTTGAATCTTTGTCCCACATTTCTCTCTTTTGGGCATTCTTCCAACTTGAGATTCTATTAATAGAAGACTCATTCTTCATTTCTATCACACACAATCCTCATGCAAAGTTACTCTTTTCATATTCAGAGCTAAGTTTGTTCATTATCATTTGCATCATCGATTTGTCAAGGGTTGGAAAGAGTCAATTTTCACAAAAAATGACACCAATCCAATATGGGA
>VDFB02303380.1:0-25451 GCA_007258455.2 Sequoia sempervirens
CTTCTAATTTTAAAATAATATGCTCCTCTGGGTAGAAAGGAAGTGATAGTTAGAGTAAGATAGAAGCATAGTGATAGCAGATATCATGTAAAAATCAGTATGATAATGAAAAGTAGAATCTGTTTGACAAGAGACAGAGTTTGTTGTTAGTTTCCATTTCAACAAAACAATGTATATCATTCTATTTTCATGAATAAAGTTTGATGAAGTTCTGAGTTCAGCACCTGCGTAATCAGTAGATGCTTGCTAAGGGGGCCCACTTAGTAAGTATCTGTAGCTAGTTAGTTAGTTGTTCTTTCTTGTTGATCTTTAGTTAGCTTTCATCTTTGAAGTTTTCATACAAACTCAGTCTTATATTGCTCCTACAGCATAGAGAGTCCATCCCTATGACTGTTCCTGTAGCATAAGGCCAGTTCACAGTTTGTGTTTCAGTCGTAGTTGTTATGGGGTTTATGTTTTAATCAAATCATAGTTGAGTTAAAAGAACTTTGCATTACCTTTCCTGTAGCATGGATAGAATTCCCTTCTAAGTATTTATTTTTGCTAAGTTTTGACTGAAACTAGTTCTTAGTGCATATATTTTTCCACGCCATTTAAAGTTTACGTCCCCTGGTTTGACAAGTAAATGAGCGTCCATACAGAGATATTAGTCACCTGTCGGAATGTCCAATTCGAGGAGTTCTCTTTATTGATTTTCATATCCTTTTGTGGGCGACCAACATGGAAGGAAGATTCTTCATATTGTTGCAACAATATAAGATCTACCATTAAGGAAAGGTACTAATCCCTTAATTTTATGTTCATGCTTCATCTTATTTCTTAATTTGGTTTAATTACCCAAAAAGGGGATTGACCAAGGCAAACCCCCAATCCCTAACATTTAACATTTTCTCTATCTTCCTTTTTGTGATTGTAGATTTAGGTGCTTGGATGGGTTGGACATGATTAAATATTTGGTTGCAAAATTGTTAAAGTTATCTCCACTTTTGGAAGGAAAAAATACTCACAAAAATTTATTTAAAACCTTAGAAATTAGGGTTTCAGTACCAGACACCTAGAGGTACAAATTGAGTAGACAAGGATCTTCATATTCCATTTCTAATTTTTGAGAAATGCCAAAATGGAATATTTCACCAAGAATGGAGAATGAGTCTCACTATACTTTTTTCCTAGATATTTTTGTAGATTTGGATAGCCATTTGGCTAAAACAGGCCCTGGTGCAATTTTATGGAACTGGGACAAATGCACCTAGAATGGCAAATTAGTCCCACCAGGCCTAAAAAATAGCATCAACAGCATTCCAGAAGTCATTTCCAGTCTCCAACAAGTTCTCAAGTGCACACATTAAGTTTCATTCATTTATGTTATAGTTTGCCTTGATTTCTAGGTCATTTATTTTAGGTTTGCATATCACAATGTGTTTTCAAACAAGTTACATTTCTTAGGCTTTGGAATAATAATTTAATTTTTCATTGTATTGCATTTAGATGATACCATCTAGGTACATTTCATTCATATTTCCATTATACTTGTATTAGTTTGATTGAACCACCTAGGCTTTTGGCCTATCTCTCTCCCTTTACGTGAAAAACCCTAAGAGTGCAAGAGAGCCATATCAAAAAAAAAATCTATGGTTCACCTAGTAGGAGAGTTTTTAGGAGAACTAAAAACTAAATTTTCTTGACATTCAAAGGTTGGTTCTTCAAAAATGACTTCATCACAAGTAAGGGAATGATCCATGGTTGGATTTTCTTGTTTGTGAATGATGTTTCCTTGTTCAATAATGTTTTCCTCGTGATTCTCATTGATGGGATCTTGTAACACCATAATATATTCTCCACCAATAGGAGAGATATTAGGAGAGGGGGAAATTTGATTGTTTTCCATAATGTCATCCTTTATCGCTAAGGTCTCATTCTCCTATTCCATAATATATACCCTAGTAGGAGAGCTTTTAGGAAAGTTAAAAAAATAGGTTCACATTTCGAGATGGTATTTTGTGAAGTAGCTTCATCACACATAAGGGAGGCATGAAGACAAGAGCAACTATAAATTTCATGATTACCAATGATTAGGATTTTTTGTTCAAATAGGTCTTCCCAAAGAGTAGGAGCGTCAGGGAAGGGATGAATAAGAATCTCTCGAGTCTCAATAAGGATATCTTCTAACACTAAACTATCTTATTCATGTATAGAGAATACATTAGGAGAATGAAATATTTCTTTTTCATGATTATCTACATTTACATCCCTTTCTCCTATGATGTCTTCCCAAGGGAGTGAAGGAGGAAGAGAAGCAAGACTTTCATAATCTTCAATGATTATATCTCCTATCACCAAGATACCTTCATCACTAATAGGAGAGGTATCGAGAGAAGAATAACTATGATTATCATGATTATCAATGCTTGCATTATCTCTCTTATATCACATCACCTTCATAAATAGGAGAGATATGAGGGGGTGTAATTTTAAGGCAAACATTGACATTTTCACTCTCTTGCACTAAGAGACTCTCATAACTAGGGAATGCATTGAATGAATGACTAACATGCTTATTGACTAAATTTTTATTTACAAAATTGGATGAGGCTGAAGCTAACATCTTTGAAAAGTAATATATGCAAAATTAAAATGCAATGTAAGGACTTAAAATGAAAAGAAAGTTTTAGTTTTCAAACAAGGTAATTATCTGATTACACTATACAATGATCTCAAAGTGAAATGTTGTAAATGGAAATTTTGAATTGAGCAATGTATGAAATGGGCCAATTTAAGCTAGATTTAGTGAAATTCATGTAATAGAAACTCTCCCAATTGAAAAAGATAGTTAATAGCAGAAAACAAAAGCTTAAAAATAAGGTTTTTAGTGTTGTAAAAGATAGTTTTAGGGATGCAGTGGGACTAATTCACTGAGGGTGGTGAGTGAGTCATGTTAGGGATTTTTTTCAAAATGTTTAGAATTTTCCAAAAAAAATTATGCTTTTTATGTTGTATGATATGTATGCTAAGTGAAAATGCAATTTTTAGATGATTTTCAATGATTTGAGATGCAAAAATGCAAGCTATATTCACTTTCACTAATGCAAAATTTGGAAACCCTATATGCCAATTAACTAATGCAAACCCTAATGCAAAGTTAATGAAAGCTAGGTCTAGTATGATGATGGAATCCAAATAAAAAAAGAAGGTACTCTAAATGCAGGTTCACCAAAATGAAATGAGGAAAATATGAGTCTCTCCTTCGCTTCTAGGGTTTTGGACCTAAATGGAAATAGGCTATTTCCTTACTCTTCACTTGAAAACAAACCCTTGATATTTCAATGCAAAGGATATTGAAATCTAAAAAAGGGATGTTCTAGGGGATTGAATGATATCTAATGAGGGGTTCACCACCAAGTGTAAACTTGGAAAAGACAATGAATAGGAAAACACAACGTGATATGCAAAATGACATAGAAAATTCCCTAGAAATGCAAGTAAAATAGAACAGAAAAGCAAAAATGTAAATAGCATGCACCTAGAAACCTTGAAGTGATTGGAAATCACTTTGACATTCTAGAAATGTTGACTTTTTTGACCAAATGGGATTCATTTTCCAACCTAGGTGAATTAGTCCTAGATTAGGGTTTTTAAATGGGAGTCTATTTTGGGAAAAAGGGTATTGGAATTTGTAAATAGATTTGAATAAAAAATATAGTGGGAATCATTTGTCACTTGTGGTGAATGAGTTTAGTTTGTCTTCTCTAGAAATTCAAAGTTCTGGTTTGCACCTCTCAGTCTACTCTTTCTATTCTTCTAGCTTCTTGGATCTGAAATTCTAATTTCAGGGCCTTAGATAACCTTTTACTGAAGATTTTGACCTTGGAAATTGGGAGACAAGCTTGAAACCTATTCTTCAATGATCTTCAAGTCTTCATAGTACCTAGATCTATAATCACACAAAGAAAGAGAGTGAAAATCTTGATTGTTAGTGAATATGGGTTTTCCTTTGTCAAATCCCTTTTAGGAAATTAAACGAAATGATGAAATAAAACAATGAAGTAATGCAATTAGAACCTTTCCATGATGATGGATCTTGAATTGTTTCAAAAATTAATGAATACTTCTGCCCTTGAATGCCCAAGAATTGATCTTGAATGCTATCATCATGACCTTGTGAAGACTTGGAATGCTCAAGTCTTGAATGCTTGCCTTGATAACTTGAATAAATGATGTTGCTTGTTATGAAATGAGGATTTGAAATATTTCTTATATAAGAAATCCACTTAAATGATAGTTAATCTAGTCCCCAAGGCTGACATGGGCATAATTTGAATTAAAAACTCACTTTTCCTACTCAAAGCCTTAAAAATAGGCCAAATGGGACACATTCACCATCCTAGGTGAATGAATCCCACCTAGATGGGACTCATTCACCCAAGGTGGTGAATGGGTCCCACAGGGGCTATTTTTCATGCTAAAGTGTCAGAGAGTGAAGAATTTAAGCTTTTATGTTGATTTTTTCAGGTTCTTGATCAAAATATTCCTTGGGTTAATGATGATATAAAGGTCATAAATGCAATAGGGCCCAAAATATAATGTGTAAGTGTAAATAAATACACTTTACAACACTAAATTAAGTAAAAAATGAGTCTATTTAGCTTAGAAGGGATCTAAATCCCATGTGAATGTGTAAAACACATTACAACACTATATTAGGTCCACTTAATTTACAAGCTTCCCAAATTTAATGTGAATATGTAAATAAATACATTTTACAACATTAAACTAAGGTAGAGTTAAGTTAATTTAACTTAAAAAAAGTCCCAAGACCTAATGTGGATGTGTAGAACACCTCACAGCATTATATCAATGTGATATAAAGTCTAATTTATCATTAATTATTCCCAAATCAAGAAAGGGACACATTTTTCTACATTACAAACCTAAATAACCATTGAACAATAAGAACATCTCTAATCTGATTATGGTCTATAGAATTTTCTCCATTGTGGGCAAAGGGTAGTGATCTATTAGCAAAGCTTTATTCAAATGCCTGTAATCCATGTAAAGTCGAATATCACCATTATTTTTTTGCATTGGTACAAGATTAGATACCCAGGTGGAATGTTTGATTGGGTATATGATCCTTGATTCGATTAATTTAGTTAGCTCTTATACCATATGTCAATGCTTCAAATTTTGGATTGATGGGCCTTTGTTTCTATCAAATAGGTTTTGAGCCTTCAGTCAACTCAATAGTATGTTAAATTATGCCCAAATTGTATCCTATAAGATCATCATAGGTCCAAGCTATGACCCCATCATATCTATTTCTTAACATATCCCTCTTATTATTTCTTTATCCTTCTATGGAACGTATCTTCTAGCTTTTAACTTTTTGTTGCTTCAAAAATTAATATTTTCTTAGTATTTCTCATCAGTAGTGTATATTCATTTGCTCTTTCTCACGTCTTTTTAGTTGAAAATATTCTCAAGAGAAATCAAACCTCAAGGGAGTTTATTACCTTTTAATTGGATCACTTTCCCTATTATAGCTTCTCTTGCTTTGGACTATGAATTTTCAGACACTTTTCCTATTTTTTGTAAAAAGTTGGCAATCTAAATATCATCCTAAAAAACCTACCAGTTCTTATCATCATCAAAAATTGAAGGTTTGATGATGACTTGTATTGTATTTTGCTTCATTGTTGAGTCAAAAATTGGCTCAAATTGTGAACCAATCGAATCCATCCAATTGAAAAAATTATTCTTTGACCATGGGATAACATGTATGTTAACAACTTCAATGCTCTCAATAAAATCTCATACCCTATGTCTATAAGACTTCATTCTTACATTTTTGGAAACTACCTAGCCATGGACTCTGCCTACAACCAACTTTGAATCTTTGAATACTTGTACTCTTTTCATACCCAACTATTCTGGGAGAAGCAAACCATGGAACAATGCCTCATACTCAACATCATTATTCAAGTATGGGAATTGGAAAGAAAAAAATTTGAGGGTCTCTAATCTGGTCAAGGATAGTAATTGGATGCCTTCTCTAGAGCCAAACTTTCATTTGGCAACATCAAAATATAACGTCCATAGATTGTTGTCAGACCACTAGGATCTTCCTATTCTTCTACCAATTTTGGGAAAATATGTGCCTAATCTAGTCACATAGAAGTTTCCAAACGGGTTGGAGTCAATAAAGTGTTTTAGGAGGACCTCCTCTTTGAGTGTCTACTCACTCGTTTCCTCCTCATCTTGTAACATCTCTACACAATATGTCTCCCCTTTTGAGAAGGAGGTATGTGGTGCTTCAAAGCATAGAACTGCATTATCTACTATATGTTCTAGGTGTAGGGATTTATAAAAGATCTTTATCTTTTCCCCATGCTTGCTCCACAATATCAAATCAGACAAATTGAGCATTTAATATCTGCCAAGATTCGATATAAATTCCCTTGAAAGGAACATCAAAAACACTGGGGGGATGTCTATCACAACTACTTCTTGCTTGACCATTTTGCTTGGACATGAGAAGAGGGTCAAGGATAGATCCTTGATGCGACTAATGGTAAAAACCTTCTTCCCATATAATTGCATGATTCCTTTTTTTTAGGTATGACTATAGTACTAGCTACTAAATAAATTAGGTTATTGCGTAAAATATTATCTCCCACAATAAGTATTAAAAATAAAGGTGTGGGATTTTTGTTGCTTACTTCTTTCATCATTTCATCATCTGTGATGTTTATTTATGGCACAAATTTTGAAGATTTGGGTTTTGACATAGACTCTTAGTCTTTAACTTGATTGCATGGTGGAATCACATTTACCAGCGGTATTTCTTCCTCCTTCTTTAATGCTTCCTAGAGAAATGTATTTTATTCTAGAATCAATATAATGTCCAATAGAGATATAGTAGTAGGTTCCTTCCTCAATTGTTCAACCACGTTGAGAATTCTTCCTGGAAGGACCTTAGGTTTGAATGGTGGTATCTATTTTTCCTTTAGAGGAGGCCAATCCAACGTGCGTGGGCTTGGTTCTTTGTCTATCTCCTTTGCTAGAAATGATAGATATTGTGACTACTAAATGGTTCAATCATGTGTGCCTTGCTTTTCTTGTAGTTCTGGCTAACACGGCTATGAACGTTATGGAACTTATTGCACATACTCTCTAGTGATTCTTCTTTTGGACATCATGTTGTAGTCTGACTATACTTGTAGGGAACTAATAATTGGAGCATCATTTAAAAATACTATGTATTTGTCTTCCATCAAAGAGAAAGGTTCTTTATCTGGTGTGATATCTAGCTCTTGTTCTAAAGAAATTCCTTGCATTTGCACTCTAAAGCAGGTATTCTCCATTTTGGGACACTAATATTACTTTACACTTGATAATGCAGCCTAGATTCTCTGGTCCACTATCTTCTACTACAAATTATATTGTCTTGACCTAGGACTAAAATCTTTACTTTGGTTGTTCTTGATGGCCTGAAGAGGCATGATAACTAGAACTATCTAGTTTGCAGGCATTGGTTGCTGAATTCCTCCCTTTGAGGCTCCTTGATATGTGTTCTATTGCTAAGATGGAATTCCTCCTTGATAGATTTGCATGGAATGATTTGGAGGTGTTGCTTGGTGTCATTAGATGAGGACTAGCTCATTCACAAAGGATCCCAATGAGATTCTTCATATCATTGACATCTATTTCTAATGAAGATGAGTCTAACATGCTTGGTTGTGCACTATGGTATACGTACATGGATGGTGGTATAGATGACATTGTTTCTTATGAAGCAGAGGTTCTCATAATTGCTTCTTCCTAGGGGCCACTAGAGATTTTTGTAAACACAGGCATTGGTAGATGTGGCAGAAGCTTCTCAATGCTAATAAAAATATTTTCTATGTACACAATTAGATCCTATGTGTTGGGTAGAATACTTCCTCCTCTAGACTACACTAGGATAGTGATATTCGAATTGAAATCCTTCAGATAAAACATTAACGCCATAGTGGTCAAGGGCCTAAGGGTCATAGGAATCCTTTGACAAGTTTTGTGAAAAATGGTGTTGAAGTCACTCATGGCCTCATGTGGGGTCCTTTTGATGGTGATTAATTACTACAACAACCTAGAGAAACCCTCCTTTTTAAAGAAGTGCTTAAACAACTTCTCTCCAAGCTAGTCCCATGACTAGATAGAACCATAAGCCAAATATCTATACCAGTCTTGTGATTTTCCTTTGAAAGATGTGGCCAAAAACCTTAACGAAAAATTCACTTCCATGATTTTATTTACTTTGCATACCTATACTATATATTGGAGATGTTTGGAAGGGGTCTCAAAAGCCTCCCCGAAAAACTTTGGAATGGCCTTGAGAGAATTGGCAAGTATGGCAGGCCTCTATCCCAGGTTACAAAATTTCTAAGAGCAAGGGAACATAAATGAGCCATTCAAATAGGATTCTTATGGATAGGGTGCACTGGTATTATGATTTCAATGGTTCGACCTCCTAGTGGAGTGGATAAAGCTTTGAATTATGGGCTAACACTACTTACCCAGTTGCTTCTTATAGGTGATACATAACCTATAAATATTCTTCTCCTAGTTACCGAAGCATGTAATTAGGAGTACTAGAAATGGCATCTTGAAGATGCTCATGTTTGGATTATGGGAATGAAATTTCTAGCCTCTTGGCCTAATTTAAGAAATATTTCCGACTTCTAATTAGACATTTGAAAAACTTTTGTACCCCCTAGCATTCCAGAAAAAGAAATTTTGATAATCAAATCTTATTCATGTCCAATAGCCTTATGGAAGATTTAGTGAGTGAGGGACCAATGTGCACCCCACTGAATGACCTCCAAGAGTTTTATAGAAAGTTGGCTCTTCTTTTTGTTTTGGGGAAAAGGTAGAAAGAAATGCATTTAAAACATAAAAAATGTTAATATGCCAAATCTTTTACAACATTTCAAACCTTACACTATTTCTTATAACTAAAATGATAGACACATAATTCCATAGACCCTTTATTATTGGAAAGAGAATGAGTAACAAAGGATTAATGAAAGCACAATGCAATATTTCAAATCTCCCTATGGGAAGCACCCATTTAGGTATGATAAGATATAAGAAAACTCTAAATATTAATAGAAATATCCAAAATTTCATAGAACCCTTGTCTCTTTACTACATAGTACAAAAAATAGCAAACTTTTACAAAAAATGGAAAAGTTCAAAAGACAGTCCAATTTTTGAAAGCTAGCATTCAACATAAAAGCTTAACAACATGAAAATTAGCTATCTAAGCTATCAAAGAATACTTAACACAATGTTTTAAACATGAACAAAATATAAACAAGAAACTTGATAACTGCCATAACATGCACAATTTCAAAGATTTCTCCCAAATGGATTGAACTTCAATAAATATGAACTAAAAACCAAAGGACAGATGCCAATCTGATGATAATTTTGAATTAAAATATAACATGCTAGAGAATAACAATATTCTATAAAACCTTCTACTTCTGATAATATAAGCTCCCTACTAGATCTATATCCTTCGAAAAGGTTCTTGAACCAATTTTTCTAACTTTTTAACTTATGTTGCTAGCCCTATTTATAAGAAGAAGAAGAGATTGCCACCTCAAACAATCTAGAAGAGAAATATACTAGATGCTAGAACTTGATAGCTCACAATATTATCCTAGATCTTTATTAGCTCACAACAATCTTCGCTCATTATGTCCCAACTACTTCATTAATGGAATTAGATATTTAGTGAAGATAGTTGTCAAAAAATAATTGGATTTAAACATAGCCTGGCAAAAATCTGATCAATCAACCAAATAGGTCAATGATGATGACTCAAAGGTTCCACCCTGAAAGCAAGACACCTATCGCATTCTAACAAACTCTTCCTGAAGAGATCACAACCCATAAAAGAAAAAATGCTTGAAGCTAATAGACAATGTGTCAAGTGAGTGGGAAATCTCAAATTTTTGAGAATAACTTCAAAGAAAATCCTCGCCCAATCTATGCCTAAAAGGAAAATAATATATAAAAGTCATGCAACCACCATGTGGCACATTGTGGGCCTTTAGGAGTAGTCTTTTCCTTTTGAGTGCGAACCCATCTGGAAGCCAAAAAGAGTAGGGGTTGTAAATCAAAAAGATTAAAGGAAAAATTGCTTTACACTACCTAAACAAGGGTATATTTAGTTTTGTGACTTATTATGGCAATTAGAGATCTCCCAAAGTAGGTCTTCATCATTATTCATATTCATTTAGTGATCCTATTCAAACACACTTGGATAGGGTTTCCTTACATTTTAAGCTCTCTTAATATTTGAAACACTTAAGGTTAGATATTGCAAACATATTTTATGCTTCATATATGTTATTTTTTAAAAGTTTTAATTATCAAACTTGGGGTTTGACTAAAGAAAGCCCCTATCACCCATAAAAATACAAAAAAAAATTTGCAAATATTTCATAGATCCAATTCTAAGAGTGAAGGTTTAGAGTTACAAAGAAGTGCAAGTTTTAGACTCAAATCTAAAGTTCATACTTTTTAGAAAATCAAACCTAGACCCATTTTCCCATGTGTGAATAAGTCCTAGGAAGACTTGTAGAAACACCATTTTAGGATAGGTGCACAACATTTACCTTTCCCAGAATGGCCAAGAACATTGTTATTTCTCTCAATTTTATGCTTAATATATTAAATTAAAGTTATTGATTACATTTTTGAGTTTATTTTCTATTTTTTAATTTTCATCCCCAACATGTTGCTTGACCTTGACCCTCATCCTTCAATAATAGGGAAATAAAAGATTTCCAATTTAAGTTGAAACATCTAAGGGTTTTAAGTCAATTCTTTTGAGATATTATTTCCTAATGAAGTTAGTGAAGTAGGACCCATTTTTGGATCCATCTTTCCATTTTTGGAAACCCTATCCTATTTTTATATATTTCATTTTGGTGAAGCTAACATTGTAGAAAAATTTTCTTAAAATTGGAGTCCTTTTAACCCTATATCTTAGTTTTGCACTATTTTCATTATGTTTGCATTAGTTGCATTACATTTAGGGTTATTTAATTTTGTATTTTTGAACATTTCATTTAGTGAATTTTTTTCATTTTTGTATCACTTTAAATCATCAAAAATCAAAAAAATTGTATTAGGCTTGCATTTACATGGAATTTTACTTACATTAAGATCATCTAAATTCATATTTAGGTCCATATTACATACTAATAATAGTCATAGGGTTAATCATTTGACATTAGTTAAAATTCCATGTAGATAAATTAATTTGGAAAAATCTGTTACATAAACCCCTATTACAGATCAGAAACATAAAGCACATAAGATAAACTCAAATTTAGGAAATTCATTTTTTTTAAATCCTGACATGGAACCCATTCACCCATGGGTGAATGAGTTTGTATATAGACCTTTTTGACAAATTTTTTATTTCTTTTTAATCTTTGTTCTATATTTTTTTTAATATTTTTTGTCCACGGAACTGTTTCTTTGTAATAGTCTATTTTTGCATTCAAAGTATTTCTCATTTAGTTAGATTTTATAATAGTGTATTTGCAAGATCATGATGGACCAAAAACTGGCAATATGATGGGTATGTGTAGGGTATGTGGCTGATGACTTTTTTTTAACCAAAATTGATGAAACAAAAAGGGTTTTTAAAGGAGATTCTCACTTTCCACCATATAAATTATGCTTTACTTTGAATTTAATAAATTATTATTATTCATTTTCTATTTGAATTAAGACTAAAGTCCTTATTGATAGGCTTATTGAAAAACATCTATAGCTTTCAAATGTTCTCACATTTTTTGAATCTGAAACATGCTTCACATTTTATGCTTTAGATACTACATGATTAAAAACAAAATTGAATTTCATGAAGTTTTGACCAATTTAAGGTGGTCAAACATACAAATTTTTATATTTTATAAAATTTGTAATAAAAAAAATTCATAATTAATTGTTTACTTGGAAAATATTACAAAAAAATATGCTTCACATTGGGACATGAGTCATCTACTTATATATAAATTATCATAATAAAATATTATCATTTTATTGTGGTTAGAATTGGTCGGACAAACACCTACTTATTTTTTCCACAGAAATTCATGTACTCTTGCATTGAAATTTCAAATTTTCATAAAATATAGATTTTAAAAAAAAAAAACTAGTAGTATAGAACTACATTCAATTTTTTAAAAATTCTATTCTTACATATTTTTGAAATAATATAGATAACTTATTCAAATTTTTATGTCAAGTTGCCTAACTCTATTTTTTCTAAAAAATTTCGCCACTTAAGGGTATGTTTTTTCCATGATGATCCTGTACATACCTAATATCGTGGAAAATATTTCTTACATATTTCAATTAAAGATACTATTAGATTTTGGTACTTTTCTTTCATTTTTAGCAGGATTGCATCATTAGATAGATTTAGTTTACAATTTGTAATGACTAGAAAACAAAAAAAGAAACATCAAAAGAAAGAAACAAGAGAAGAACAAATTGATGAAACACTTGGAGAATGTATAGTGATTTGAACATGTCAAATATTTTTTCTAGGTTAACATATCCCTAAATCCCTTTAGTGGTGATGACTTTGACATGTTAGATGAATCCCTTGAGGATTTCATCTCACAAGGTTCATCAACTAAGGCCTTTTATAATAAACCTAAACAAAGATCAATGTTAATGTAGTCACACCTCAACTTATCCTTTACCCACCCTCATGCCAAACTCAAGTTCAAACCAAACCAATGCTTATCTTAGAACCACCTAAAAGGAAACCATTAGCTCTAAGAAATATCTTGAACTCTATGCAAATTGATAGTAGCAATATTTTGCAACAACTAAGATATAATACCATTGCTTCAACATGTAATACAAGGAACAATAGGAAACCACAAACCACCCCACTTTCAGTACCATTACTTCAACCTATCTTTCCTAGGGCTCCTTGTTTTCCTTTACATAATACAAAGGAGTATGATCTTGTTGAACAACTTAAGAATAATCCTACTAAGATATCCTTATAGGATCTTATTCAAGCCTTATAACAAGTTGTGTTTCATCTGAATACAAATTGAAATGAGGTGGAAACCATAGTTCAAGGAATGAATGCAATTAATATAGATTTTTTTTTTACCAAAGTGAGTTATCCTGAGAAATTCAAAACCAGCATGAATCCTTTAGGATAGTAGCCATTATTAATTAGGTTGGAGTAAAAATAACCCTGTTTGACAATGGCCCAACCCTTAATGTGTAGTGTAAACCTCATGGATAAGATTGGAATGCATAAGATTAAAAGTCAAACCGGTTCTTTATCCATTCGTGGGTTTGATAACATAGGAAAACAACCACTTGGTGTGACAACATTACCTATTACACTCAGAAAGGAAACATTACAGACTCCTATCCATGTTATGCCTCAAGTCCTTTCATACAATCTCCTCTTAGGTAGACCATGGATTCATGAAATGAATGCAATATCTTCATCCTTCATTGTTTAATGAATTATGTCTACAAAAAAAAGTGTACACAATCAAAGCTGACCCTGAACTTGAAAGTTATTTACACACTGAGAAAAACAAGGAAAATTTGGTTTGGAAAGTTTCAGGAATTTCTATTTTATGCATCTAGCTCAAAATCATCCATTTAGTGTAGTAATTTTTAAAGCATTCTAGAAATTATTTTTGAATTGAAAATCATTAGTTCTAGAGGACAATTGTTGATATTTTTGAAGCATTGCATAGTTGGATAGATTACTTCTCATTTTTTACATAAACAAAAGCATGTTTCCTTTTCAAAATTTGGTTTTCATGGAGTGTCAAATGGCTTGTATGATTCTATACTCATGAGAATACTCTAGAAAAAAACATAAAACCTTTTACAAGTATGTTAGCTACCCTCCTAATATTTATAGGATCTATAAGAATGTCATAACATAAGAGGATACAAGAATAGACAATCATGACAATCATAATTGTTATTCTCTCAATACCTCCCCTATTGGTGATGATGGTATCTTTGTGAAAGACTATACAATCATTGAGAATCATGAAATTATTAATTTTCCCTTTGCTTCTCACTGTAGCGCCCCTCTGTTGTGGCCCTTCTGGATATTTATGTAAGTGTTATTGTGTTTTTTTGTTTAACGTGTTAATGAATTATTGTGGTGAAATTAATATTTTATATGGATTGGGTAATCAGTGAATTAAATCAAAATTACTTATGAAATAAATTAAATAAAATTAGAATTAAAATAATAATTAATAAGTCAATTATGTGAAATAATATGTATACGGTTATTATTAAATAATTAGATTTATTTTGTTTAATTGATTATCTTGCCGGGATAATTATTAAATAGGAGAGACTAGTGTAACTTCAAATAAAGCTGAAAGATAAGATTTCAAATGATTTGTTAAAGCAATGAAAAAGATAGAAATTTTTGGCATGCGAGTGCATGCACTTTCGAGCTACTTGTTGAAAAGTAAATTACTATTTTATTGGAGTTTTTTGAGTTTTATATGAGATTTTTTCCCTCAGAAATAGGACGCTTTTTCTTTTCCTTGTGTGTTTAATTATGAATTGGAAAGAGATTTTGAGGAGGGATGTTTTTGGTTCTAGAAGGGAAAAAAATAATTCTGGGGTCTGCAAGAAATTGGGAGCAATATTTGCATTTGGTGTGATTGAAAAATAATTTCAGGGGTTCCGAAGAGTTGGTTCTGGTTGTAGGAGTTGGATCTCAACGTTGGACTCTTGCTTCTACCAATGATTGAATTAGGTTGGCTTTGTCACTCCTTGTACAATCTTGATTAATATATTTTGAATTCTTCTGTTGTCAAGGCATGTCGGTTGATGTATGCTTGCATTTTCTCCCTTTGTGGCTTACATTCGATTCTGCATGTACTTTTATTTTCATCAAAGATTCAATTTGTTTGGAATTAGTAGACTTCTATTGATAGTCATCGTATCCCCTGGGTCTATTAATATTTTATTTGCATGATAGTTCCTTTCTTACTGTCCATCTAAAATAATAAATCTATGCAATCAATTTGGTGGGCATTACTTGTGGACCTTCAATCACCAGAAGATTGATGTCTTAGTGTAAGTCAGATTATAGGTAAAATTATTATGTATGAAGATGCCCTGCTATCTTCTATGGTCATCTTAATCCTCAATTGGTTCACAGTTCTTCTCCTCTCCTTTCTCCTCATAGCCATACCATTTAGCATTGACTTAAATTGTCATCTTAGTAATACGATTTAGGGTGTCCCCAAGATAGCCAACATAGGTATGAGGGTCAGCCACACACATCTAATGATCAACTATATATGTAATGCAACAAGGGTTACCGATGTGAGAATTATGCACAACCCTCATTCTCTAAACCTGCATGACTGCATGTGCCTAAAATACAAGCAAATCTTACAATGTTAGGTTGCGTTTTAGGGTGCTTCATAAATTCTAAGATTTGAGCATTTCCCTACAAAAATATTTTTTGTGTATATTCTACTATCCTTTTTATTCTCCAAGACGTGATATCCTTGAGGGCATTTGCAAATAGTTAAAATTATCATTTATACTATATTTTTGTGGCGTGCTTCAGGGAGTACGATGTGTTACTTATGTCAAGAGATTTTGGAAGTAAGTGTATTGTAGTATATAGTGTCTACATCCTACAAGGACATCATTTGGGGTATCTATTCAATAGCATAGAAAATAAATATTCAAGCTACGCCCATCTTTGACTCATTGACGGCATAGATCAATTGACATCCTAGAATTTGAACCTTGCACTCACGTTTACCATGGCAATACCATCTTCCTCGGAAGCTTCTCTGCCTATAAAGGTCATGCCCTATGCATTCCTCCATCCACACAATAATTGTCTTTCTTTTTATGTCAGTCGTCCTACCGTTAGAAACATCTAATCTATTTTATTACATTATGTATAGGGGAGAATTCGATGGGCTGCATATATATTACATGTTATTGCTCCCATTTGGTAGGTAGGTATACTTATGCATGCCGAGAATGCATTTAACCCACATTGACCAATCAGATTTCGCCATTTAACATATTACTTATTTTTGTATAGTTTGAATTTGGAGAGCTATTTTATATATTGGAAAATTAGCATTTATCTATTTTCTATTCATCCGAGTAGCTTCAAAATATCATTTTCGTTTCTAAAAATTTGGGGAAAATGCGAATGCATAAATTGATTAAATAAATTTAAGCAAAGGCATAGTTTAAAAGTTGGCGGCTAGAGGTACGTAATCCATGAATGCAGATTAAATGCATTAAAATATCAGGAAACTGCGAGCGCAAAAATTGATTAATTAAAATTAAGCAAAGGCATAGTTTATCAAGGTGGCGGGTAGCGTACGTTATGTATGAATAAAAATTAAATGCATTGAATGGCATGTGGCTCAAGGTGAAGGCACTGGGATGGTTTGGAGGCCACGCGTGGCCAGGGTACTTTGGTCATTTAATATAGAGTTAAGTTACTTGGTATGCATTTCTATTACTTTGCGTGTGTTGTTTTTGTCTTCTGTAAGCAGTGTTCTGAGGGAGAGTTCTAGCGACTAAGCAGGATATGTTATAGTTGCAGAGTCCAGACCCAGAAACAAGTTATTTGAGGTCATAATTTGGTAATTTCCATAGTGTCGTTACAGTAAAACGCTGGACAGTGAGCTCAGAAGAGGTAACTTTTCATTTTTAAGTCTATTTCATACAAGAAATGCAAGTAGGGTTTCATGGTGCTTTGAGGCATTCATATACTTTGATTATAAATTTGTATTTTAAACTACTTTTAGTATTGTTTATTCAAATTTCTTGTTGAAATGCGAAGGTTTCATCTGCGTTTGATAGGTATTATGTAGAAATCCTCTTGTTCATTTTACTTCATGCATGTGAGTCGACAGTGTGTTGCTTTGAGCTTTTCCGTTGTCATCAAAGCATAAAGGATAGAGGGGTTCTGTTAAAAGTCGTCGTTGTTGTCCTCGTGGGCATAAATCTGTATATTGAACTACTTTTGGTGTTATCTATTCGAGTCTCTTGTTGAAATGCGAAGGTTTCATCTGCGTTTGATAGGTATTATGTAGAAATCCTCTTGTTCATTTTACTTCATGCATGTGAGCCCTGTAGAGTTTGTATTTTTTTTATTGCTGCAAAGTGGTCCCATAGAGAGGGCTTTGGAACCAAAATTATGTCAATGTGTGCGATAATGAGAGCTTTTCAACAATGGGTCGATAGTGTGTTGCTTTGAGCTTTTTCGTTGTCATGAAAGCATAAAGGATAGAGGGATTCTGTTCAAAGTCATGGTTGTTGTCCTCGTAGGCATAAATGCAAACAATGGGAGCATAAAGAATGCAGTAGAAACCTTTTTCCTGCCGGCAAGCATAAAAATTCTGTCAGATGTCGTCGTTACTATTTTTGTATCTTTCATTTTACTTCATGCATGTGAGTCGACAGTGTCTTTTTTTGAGCTTTACCGTTGTCATCAAAACATGTGCGATAAAGAGAGCTTTTCAGGAATTAGTCGACAGTGTGTTGCTTTGAGCTTTTCCATTGTCATGAAAGTATAAAGGATAGAGGGATTCTGTTAAAAAGTCGTCGTTGTTGTCCTTGTAGGCATAAATGCAAACAATGGGAGCATAAAGAATGCAGTAGATACCTTTTTCCTCCCGGCAAGCATAAAAATTCTGTCAGATGTCGTTGTTACTGTTTTTGTATCTTGGGGTTATAAAAAACTATGTCAAAAAATGTTGTAGAATCCAAATTACAATGTTTCCATAGAGCAGATAAGTAATATTGCTTCATAGAACAGTTTTAGTCTTCATGCAAAAGAGTGATCAAATTCATTGCTAGGAGATTTGTGGTCCAAGAACCTTTCACAAGTAGTTTGTGTAGTTAATCTTGTTTGCATTTATACTTGTGTCTCTTGAATCTAGAAAAATGCTTGGTAGTGTTTAAATGGTTTTTGCTATTAGTATCCATCGCAGTAAGAGTACTATATATTGTTATTCTTTTAGGAAAAAACAAAGACATGTTTTTTGTTTTCTAATGAAAGCTTTTTACATGGTGCAATGCTTTTGGTTGGAAGGAAAGAGGTCGTGTAGTGGCCCAGCTGTGGAAAATTCTTGAAGCAAGTAGTAGAAGGTGAGTTTCTAGAATGAACCTTCTCCTTTGTTTACAATTGCATATAGTAGACAGAGAAAAGGGTTGATTCAAGATTCTCACTATATTGATTGTACTTGTAATCATATTGTTGCTTTTTGTTACAAGGACAATCTTTGCAAATGGGTATTGTGAGTGGCATATGCTATATGTTTCATAAAAATTAAGCAGCTGGGGTTCAAAAGTAGATCTTCGTTTCAAAAAATGAAGCTTTAAAAATTTTGAGAGTTTGATTCTGAAACCATATGCATACTTTGATTAAAACTAGTGGCTAAAGGTACATAATTCATTAATGCAAATTCAATGGATTTAATGGCATCTGACTAGACGTGAGGCTGTTTGGATTGCTAATTAGTCTTTGAATATATAACAATCAAAAGAGATAAATAAGTATAATTATCCTTGGCCACATTTCACATTTTGACCTTCCAATCAAAGTCAATTAACAAAGTAGCAGTTAGACCTACAGAAGGTTCAAGGACTATGCTACTAGAAAAACAAATTTTGGACAATGGCTAGACAATTTGTTGAAATTGGTTTAAAAACTTTTAAGCAAATGCATTTTCCCTTCTTTTTGCTTTCATTGTACATCTTAAATGGTAGTTGGGTTTTGCATTGTTACAATGCATTTGGATACTTTGATTGTAAAATCATAGTTTAGATCATTTTAAGTGTTATCGATTCAAACCTTCCCTTGAAATACCAAGGATTCATCTAAATCTTGGAGGCAACGTACAGTTAACTATAATTATCCTTGGCCACATTTCACATGTTGACCTTTCAATCAAAGTCAATTAACAAAGTAGCAGTTAGACCTAAAGAAGGTTGAAGGACTATGCTGATAGAAAACCATATTTTGGACAATGGCTAGACAACCTGTTGAAATTGCTGTATAGACTTTAAAGCAAATGCATTTTCCCTTCTGTTTATTCTCATTGTACATCTTAAATGGAACTTGGGTTTCGCACTCTTGCAATGCATTTGGATACTTTGATTGTAAAATCATAGTTTAGATCATTTTAAGTGTGATTGATCCAAATCTTTCCTTGAAATACGAAGGATTCATCTGAGTCTTGTAGGCAATGTACAACTGTCCTATAAAGAGAGCTTTGGAACCAATGAACTGTCATCAAGGATAGAGGAATATTGTCAAATATTATGGTTATTGTCCTCATAGGCACATGTGCAAAATATGGAAGCATACAGAAAGCAAGTTAATTGTTCAATAATGCCATGAAACATAGTCTTTGTATGCATCCATGCATACAGGTTTGCATGTATATATGTGTACATGTAATTATGTATATATGAATGCATGTATCTATGTAGCCATGTATGTATGTGTGTATATAATAGATTACTGTTGCATTTGCTTTAAATGCTTTTTTGTGGATGGCATCTGCTAGCCATCCAGTCATATTGTGGTTGTTGTGCATATTGCTTTTAAAGATATAAGAACTCAATTTCGTGAGTTATATTTCATATTGGTAAATTGGCATTTATCTGTTTTTGGAACCCATGGGAGTGGCTTTGTGAATCGTGATTGTTTTAAAGTGGTTGTGAAAATGCAAATGCATAGCTTCATTGATAGCTATGTGCTTTGATGCATATATGCAAATTTATAGGATTCATTGCTATCATGTAAAGGACACATAAATATTCATTCCCCAGGCCCATGTAGTTATTTCAATATGTGCATATATTGAGTGATCTATTGATACATGGAAATGTCCATCCATGGATACATGAATGCATATATAGTTGTAAGCGCATGATCATCTATGTATGTGTCCGTGTATATATGTATACATCCATGCATATATCGATCCATGTGTGCATTGGAGCATGTGTGTAGCTATGTGTCTATGAATACATTTTATCTAGTTATCAGTGTCAATTAATAGAGTAGCACCCGTACCTAGACAGTGTTCAAGGATTGTGCTGATAGAAAACCATATGCATATCAATATATTAGAGAGCATGTATCTATGCATGGGTGTGTGTAGATGCTAATTGTTCTGAATTTTGGTTGCATGTCATTGCATTAAACAATTAAGAATAAGTGCTAGGTAGTTGGAGTAAAATGACCCCATTCAGTTAGCAGATCATTCATCCTTGTATTGTCCCATATCTTAATAATTAGGCAATTGCTGGTTAGCCTTTAAGTACATAGCAATTCAAAGAAAAAAATGATTGCAATAAGCCTTGTGTGCATTAGAACTATTAATCAAAGACAATTAACAAATTAGCCCTAGAACACCATGTTTGTGTTAATGTGTTCAATACCATGTTTTTATGCATGGGTGTATATGGATACTATGAGTTGTGATTTGTACCATTGGGTTGCGTTTACTATTACTTGTACAGCCAAGTGATATGCAAGTACAGTTCATAGTTCATAGAATGCAGATACATTCAAGGACAAATACAAAGCAAGGTTGTTAGCATCCTGATAAGAAAGATGATGGATACATCCAATTAATGTATGTCACAACATCTTATAAACAATAATTCCTATCAAACGCAGATGAAACCTTCGCATTTCAACGAAAAATTCAAATAAACAATACTAAATGTAGTTTAAAATACGAATTTATAATCAAAGTGTACAACTGCCTTAAAGCACTATGAAACCTTCCTTGCATTTCTTGTTTCAAACAGACTAAAAACCGAAAAGCAATATTACTTGGCTGCTCTATGGCAACAATGTAATTTGGATTCTACAACATTTCTTGGCATAGTTTTTTATAGCTCCATGATACAAGAACAGTAACAACGACATCTGACAGAATTTTAATGCTTGTGAGCAGGAAAAAGGTTTCTACTGTATTCTTTACGCTTCCATTGTTTGCATCTATGCCTACGAGGACAACAACCATGACTTTTAACAGAATCCCACTATCCTTTGTGCTTTCATGAGAACGGAAAAGCTCAAAGCAACACACTGTTCACTCATTGTTGGAAAGCTCTCATTACCGCACATGTTGACATAATTTTGGTTCCAAAGCCCTCTTTATGGGACCACTTTGCAGTAATTAAAAAAATACAAACTCTATAGGGCTCACATGCATGAAGTAAAATGAACAAGAGGGTTTCTACATAATACGTATGAAATGCAGATGAAACCTTCGCATTTCAACAAGAAATTTGAATAGATCACACTAAAAGTAGTTTCATATATGGATTTATGCCTATGAGGACAAGAACCACGACTTTTAACAGTACCCCTCTATCCTTTATGCTTTGATGACAATGGAAAGGCTCAAAGCAACACACTATTGACTCACATGCATGAAGTAAAAAGCAGTTTAAAATATGAGTTTATGGCTATGAGGACAACAACCACAACTTTTAACAGAATCCCTCTACCCTTTATGCTTTGATGGCAACGAAAAATCTCAAAGCAACACACTGTTCACTCGTAGTTCAAAAGCTCTCATTATCACACGTGTTTACATAATTTTGGTTCCAAAGCCCTCTTTATGGGACCACTTTGCAGTAGTCAATAATATACAGACTTTATAGGGCTCACATGCATGAAGTAAAATGGACAAGAGGATTTCTACATAATACCTATCAAACGCAGATGAAACCTTTGCATTTCAACAAGAAGCTCGGATAAATAATACTAAAAGTAGCTTAAAAAATGAATTTATAATCAAAGTATAACAATGTCTTAAAGTACTATGAAACCCTACTTGCATTCCTGTTTGCATGTACCTGGTTTAAACATTTAATTATTGGTTCTTGATAATGGAATGAAATGAACTTGGACAGATGGAAATAGAATGATCCCATGGAATTGGAACATCATGTTTGCATGCCTTTAACATGGTAGCAGATTTGCATGCATGAGACTTATTTGAATCTCAAATGTCATAGTATATGTGGCACATTAGCTAGTTGGCTTAACATGATAGCTTTCGAACAAGTTAATTCAGTGATCAATCAAGCTAATAGGCTGATGAATTAATTGTGTTCCATGGTTAGTCATAGCTAATTATTGGTCATCTTTATCCTCCAAATCAGTTAAATAGATGTTGCTTATTCACATTCACAGATACACAATCTTGCTAAACTTTTTTGCGTGCTTTTAATACGAAAAAAGAGCTTTAGAACAGGATATGTACATTCATCTAAGGATCATAAGGCATAGATTTTCTGACAGATATAATGGTTTGTAATGCTATCATGAATATGCATACCAAATATAGAGGCACAAGCAAAAACATTTAAACTGTTTGACAGAATTCCTCGAAGAAATGCTAGCTCTTGGTGTGTAGTGAGTGCAAATTATGCAAAGAAATATTTGTCAGAGAAGGCTTTTTACAAGCATTCAAGCAAATCAGCCAAATAGCTGATCTAGCTAACTGTGAATGAAGTTACTTGACTAGTCAATGAAACTAGTTCAATGATAGATCAGTTTTCTTGAATAGTTAATTATAGTTAATTAATAAACATCTTTGTACACGAAACCAATTAAACCAATCATGGCCATTCATATGCAAAAAAAGGAATTTCTTGAAAAAGCTTTGTAGACAAGGAAGCAAATGCAATTGCTAAGTGGAAACCCAAATTACAAAATCCTTGCGAACATCTTCCTTTCTGTTTCTTGTGCTACAAATATTCAATAGGCTATAGCTGTCCACATTAATATGTATCTATGCATGCAGTCATTGATATATGTATCTATGCAGCTTCTATACCTGTATATTTAAGCATTCGTGTATCCAGCTATGCATCTATCTATCTATCCATGTAAGTATGTTTCTATGTATTCTTCTATCTATAGATGCATCCATGCATATATGTGTCTGTGTTTCTATGTACAAATGTATACAGGCATCTATCCATGTATGTGCCAATGTATCTATGAATACATTTACCCATAGGTACATGTAACTATGCATCTATGGATACCATGATAGATGTCCACATCCATGTATCTATGAATGCATGTATCAAGTACCTTGGTCCTAGGTCTTGACTCTGTAGCAACAACATCGCCTGTGACTACACACATGTGCAGAATAACAAAAAATGAAGCGCTCAAAGTAATTACAATTAATCTCTAGTCGCTAAAATCTATATTACGTGACAAACAAGTAAGAACTTTTGGGTACATGAAGGTCATGAACATTGAACCAATAGTAGGACAGTCACTACAACATTTAAGTTAACCTATGGTGCAGATTCTCTTTTCCATTATCAATTTTATTCCCAATTTCATCCATGAAGAACTTTGTCAACCTGTAGATCCTGCTATTAGCCATCACTTTGATCCATGATTTGCATTTCTTTTATCAATGAATTCCATATCTTTGATCCATGAAGAACTTCTTCAACCTATGTATCCATGAATTCTATATCTTTGAGGATATTCTTCATGGATGAAATTGGGAATACAATTGATAATGCAAAAGAGAGTGTTGAGCATAGGTTTACTTAAATGTTGTGGTGACTGTCATACTATTACTTTAACATTCATGACCTTCATCTACTAAAAATTTCTTGCTCATTTATACCTTGTTATTTATACCTGTGATATTGCATTGCATATGTCTCATTTTCTTCACCTTGAAATCTCGATACTGTAATACAGTAATAGAAAGTAATCAAGTAATTATAGTAACACAAAATAATTCCAATAAAAACTAATCAAGAGTAATACAAAATACTTTTAAACACCCAATGTGTTACAACTGTCAGTGAGTTGTTGTTTTTACAACACTCTGTGTTTTACAACCTACATAGTATATGTAGCATAACAGCTAATAAGTCCATCTCACATTTTGCTGGTGACAATTTAATTTGTCTCATCTGTCTCTGAACCATTGATCAAAGTCAATTAACAAACAAGTCAATTTTGCACTTGACTCATGCAAATTAAGTCAATTCTATCATTAATCATAGTAATAGTAAACAAATGCTTATTAGATGATGTCATTGTTGAAATCCTATTTGCATTTTCTGTTTGCATGTGCCTGGTTTAAACATTTAATTATTGGCTCTTGATAATGGAATGAAATGAACTTGGACAAATGGAAATAAAATGACCTCATGGAATTGGAACATCTATGTTTAAATGGCTTTAACATGATAACAGACTTGTGTGCATGAGACTTATTTGAAACTCAAATGTCATATTGTGTGTGGCATACTAGCTAGTTGGCTTAATATGATAGCTTTCACGCAAGTTAATTCAGTGATCAATTAAGCTAATTGGCTGATGAATTAATTGTGTTCCACAATTGGTCATAGCTAATTATTGTCAAAGTTGTAAATGCCATAGATGAAATGATATGAATAAAATTCTAGTTTCTGGTTTTCCTTGAAATGCAATAAAAAAACTGCTATAAAGGCATAAGACAAGGTTGTGTAACATATTGCCATTCCTTTATCTAATTTCTTTGGACACAAATGCTTTACACATTTGATTGCAACAGTAACATGTCTATGAAAATGGGACAATAGAGATCATAGTTCAATAGTTTTTAGTGTGAGTGTATATGTATCCTGATACATATAAGCTCGATCTGGTATTTATGAAAACAGTTGCTATGTGCAGTGAAAGAGCTTATTAGTGTTACTATATGCGATATCCATATAACATGGTAAATTGGTACAAGACTAGAGTGACACATCCATAAATACATCGATGCATGTATACAAAGTTGCGTATAGGGATACATAGAAGCTTAGATGAATAGTTAATTATAGTTAATTAAAGAACATCTTTGTGCACCAAATCAATTAAACCAGTCATGTCCATTCATATGCAAAAAAAAAAAAGTAGCTTATTGAAAAAGCTTTATAGACAAGGAAGCAACCGCAATTGTAAACTGAAATTGCAAAATCTTCAGCAAGATCTTTCCTTTCTGTTTCTTATGCTACAAATATTCAATAGCCTATAGCTGTCCATATTAATTGTATCTCTTTGTCTATGTTGAACCTATTTGTTTATTCTATTTCTTTTGCTATTATTTCATGAAAGCTCAAATGTCATAGTATATGTCAAGTAGCAGCCAATAAGTCCATCTCACATTTTGCTCATGATGATTTAATTTGTCTCATCTGTCTCTGAACCATTAATCAAAGTCAATTAACAAACAAGACAATCTTGCACTTAGCTCGTGCAAATTAAGTCAATTCTATCTTTTACTCATTAATGAAATTAACTAATCAGTTTAACAAGATAGCTTTCAAACAAG